>JAGDQP010002149.1:0-67360 GCA_022664845.1 Lepisma saccharinum
GAAAATAAAATCCTGTTTTCTTATGTTTGGTTAAACTTCACAGGGCTGATCCAGAAGGGCTGAATATTAGAAAAACCTAAATTGTGATAAACAATAGTAGACCCTATTAATTGCAATTTAAAAATAAATCAACAACAACCTGTCCAGCGTCTTTTCTCGCTATCGCTACTCGGCATCTTACCATGGATTGGCGCTGTGATTAAGCCAATACATTTTCTTCTATTAACTTTTGACTTCTAGAGTGACCAGTTAAAAATTAATTTCTTTTAATTATTATTATTACACCGCAGCACTATTTAAGTTTCTAGGAATTAATAATTTATGAATGTATTTATCCATTTAACAAATTCCAAACTATTCAGATTCAATTTAACGCTGAATACTTTACAATAACAAGAAGGAGAGGAAGGATTTGAGAAGGCATCGGCTAAGGCCTGTACTGAAGATAGCATTCTGTCATATGCATGGTAGTACAGTAAAATCCTGGAAAACTCCATTCAGGATCTCCAAACATTTTCCCCCTCTCACTTTGACAAATACAGATTTCCTTTTGGCCATCAAAAAGATCAATTACAAAGATGCTGATTGGAACTCCTCACGAATGCTGGGAGAGAAAGAGAGAGCAAGAACAATTTGTTCCTGTATATCGACCTCCTTCTTTGTACGTACCAAAGTTCTGCTTGTACTCAGCAGATGTGGAGACAAAATGTTTATTGCAAAGTCTCCGAAAGAATAATTGAAGAACCAGATCTGAGTTGTTCACAATGATTTTAGCGGGGACCGAAAAGGTCATCATAAATCAGTTGGGAACAATACTTCCCCCGCACTCTTGTGGTCCAAGTGTTTTTATAACTTCCGTTAAAATTCGCAAGGACAAGTGCGGTCAAAGATAATACCGCTCCCGCCCAAGAATGTCAAAGAATCCAACAACAAAGGTATCTTTTTCATCTATATCGTCAAAAATCCACTCAAGCATCTGTTTCACAAACACGATACGATTCTGACACAATGATCAGGACGTTGATTTTGGAGAAAACTTCAAAAAAATAAAAATGACTAAATATATATGAGCCTCCTGCGTAGTCTAGTCGGTAGCGCGCTCGACTTCAGTGATGCAATTGGGGAACTGCTGTGAATAAAAGACAGTGGCGATCACAGTTGGGAGCTCTCCATTCCCAACCTGTCTGGTCAGAGTGGGAACAGTATCCCTCCGGGCAGAGGCCTCATCCAGTAGTGGATCGAATATGACTGTGATATATTTATAAACATCTTAACTAAGGGTGTTTTTCGTGTCAGGCGATGATGAAAGGAGAAACTACATAGAAACTTTCCTGAATTTCTGATATGAGAGTCTCTGCATTAGACATATTTCTAAAGAAATCTACCTAACATGTAAAATAATCGCCCCCCCCCCTAAATTCCCCCTCCGCCATAAATTTCTATTGCTGTTGGTTTTCTTGACCTGATGATGTTTTCATTCGATTCAGAGTACCAAAAAACCTATAAATCGACGCCTCACACGCCTATTTCACGCAACAATGGAATTCCAGTACTTTTCCCCTACCCCCTCCAAAACACCCTTCCCCCTAGAATATTTATGCTCTATTCGGTTTTGTGAACCTCATGTCTAAGGTAATTTATTACCAAAGTTTCACGAATGCAGGAATTTTTCGATTTTGGGGTCTATTTTTGGCTTATTTTACCTGCATTAAAAACGAGCTAAAACGAGTCGCACGAGCGAGCCAAACATCAAACTCGACTCGACTCGAAACTCGACCGAAAAACAGCGACTCGACTCGAAACTCGACTCGAGAAAATTACCTCTGGCTCGACTCGTGTCCATCCCTAAACGTAGTGACTCATTTCAGGTTCTGAAACTAAGTTTATACTTATAAATACCACTTACCTTGACTTTGTTCCTTCAATGTAGAAATTTCTAACTGGGACCTCCAATTGAAGACTAACCAACCACTCGAGCCAATTAACTAAACTGAAAAAAATATTATCGTGAAACAATGCACTAATGTGTACTCGAATACTTTAAGCATCATAATGTTACTTCACCAAATTAACACAAGTGGGCGCAGATATATTAATCACAAAGCTCACGTTTTGTGAATCGATGTTATAGATTAAATGGCGAATTTTGATTGTACGTATATGCTGATTTTCCCCCCCTCTTCACATATCAGTGAAGTACATTGCATTATCTAATCTAAAAATACAAAACTTCTTATCTGAACGCTGGTAGAACAGAAGAGGGAATGGCGGGGATTCTATCTCCTAGGTTGACATGAAAGATATATTGAACGAAGAAAAAATATATTGTGGTTATTTGTATGATTTATCTACACCAAAGATGTCAATTTCACATGACTTTACTCAGATAAAGGCCTATCGTATTTTCTTTTATCGTGCGCATCGCAATAATATCCCGTACGTTTCAATAGCTTTACTTGTGGAGGTTATGGACTACCGGAAACACCTTCCTTGTATCATATAAAACCAGCTGAATAAATAAATAAGGGCTGTGAGAAAAAACTCACACCACTTCCTTGCTAGACAAAATTGAAAGGGGTTACAAGGTCAGTTGGGTGAAGTTCCGTAACGGGTTACCAAAATTGAACCGGTTTGACCTCCGGCATGGCGCTATCGTCGTATATGGAACTCCTTCAGCAATCCCATCGAGCACGCAAAGTGGTTTGGACTCATCATCAAAATGAGCTCGTGCTGGCCTAGTGCATGGTTAGCGCACACGTTGCTTGTGGGCGTGGTCACGGGTTTAATCCCCCCGGGGTTCATTGAGCGTAGTAGTCAACACGAACCTACTTTACTAAACATTTTGGTCCCGTCCTTAGAAGATCACCATCTTGTTTAGGACGTTATTCGTAACAATTCAGTCATCACTACCCCAGTAGCTCACCAGTACCGGTATCGGCCGATATCAATAACGGACAATTCGCGATTTCGGTCCATATTAAATGGCAAACACTTTTGTCGATATTACCGCCGATCGGTAACTCTGTTGATCACTGAGAGGAATGTACTGTTTTAGTAAACGGATTTACATATATTTTTACAATAGTTTTAGGAAACAACGTGATCTTTTTTATATCCGGTATTTATTCCACAGGTGTTCAAAGAGTCCCCATACCCCAAGGTTTAGGTATTACAGAGAGCAATGTAAGTGTAATGTTAGTTTATTTATTTAGTACCGGTGCATACTACAGTTGAATACTTACATATATCTGCTCCATCGTGCTGTACACACAGATGTATACGTCTCCATGTCCTTCTTGACATGTTACGGAGCATCTGAGGAGTTACCTTTCGAGAGGCTTCCTCAACACTTTAGCACAATTCTTCGTTTGTCGTTTACCTACGTCGAGAGACATGTGACTTGATTATCCCACTTGGTGTTGAAAGGTCTCATTGCAATGGGGCTGGAGATGTTGGAGAACCGCGCCCAATCCAACGGCCTGAAAATTTTTCATCAAGGAAATCACGCACCTGAAGAGTAAAATGGGCTGGAGCCCAGTCCCACACACGATCGTCTCCTTCTCTCGCAGCTGAGATAGTAACCACGTTTACAAACAACGTGTGTAAATAAGAATTTCCATTCAAATATTCGTCTAAAAATATGGCCCGAACAAGTATCGTGATGTCATCCCGGTCTATATCATAACATACAGGGCCGGATTTATACGTCCTGGCGCCCTAGACTTACAGCGCCTCACCCCCTTTTCTTCTCCTTGCCCTCCCGTTCTACTCCCCTTCCCACCTTCACATTTTGACAAATGTCTCTCCTCCGTTCTCTCACCATTTAATAAAAATGATAATAACGAAAGAATAATTAACTGCTAATGTGGTTATTTACAAAATACAGTTCCATATTAATAATAATAAACCAACGGCATTAAATATATAGTCCTATACAGTTACTCATGTGTGATAAACACATCTAACTGATGCTTAGTGTGAAAATGACACAAATCAGGATTCTGATATGTTATCATGGTTGCGAAATACCTATTCCTGTATACGCACTTTAATGAAGAATTGATTAGTGATCTGTAATTCTTTTGTAGCGTTAAGCTTGCTCTTTATTGACTGACGTCAGAATACGTAAGACTGCTTCTACCAATGAGAAATAGTTTCAGAGGATTTTCGTAATCTTGGCTGCTTCTTAAATAAAAGTTATTAATCGAAATATTTTATAGTTCCTCAACTCACAATATGAGGTAAGTTTTGCATTATTTGTAGCTAACTGGTACACATTTAGTTGTACAAAGTTTATGTGTCTATATTATTAAAATATTATTCATATATAACTATAATAATTATAATAATTACGTATCTTCTTTAGTGATTTATTATAGTACAAAACCATATTGACAAAGTACTTGTAAGTCAGCGGTGGTTCTACATTAACGCGAGTGGATTGTGGTGACATCACTTTTTACCTATCTAGTGTGGAGCAGTCTTATATTAGGAAAGCTTTCAGAGCGTTTAAAGTAGTTGATCTGAGAGAGAGATTCCAACAATATACAGCGCCATCTCAGAGAAGTGGTTTACGGTGGAACTTCCTGTGAAGCGACTTGACCTTCTCCGTGTTTTCAACTAAAAAAATAAGAAAAAAAACAACTCAAAAACATGATCGAGCTCTGACTTCTAATATTTTTTTCAATGTATATCCAATCAGTACAAAACCACGTTTAGTGTAGAAGGAAGAGTGATGCAAGAATTCTACTCACAACAGAAGTTATATCTATTTTGCGAGTGACTTTCTTTGTGTCACTATGGCGAAAGTATTGCCTTTGTAATAAAATTAAGAGACAGTATCCTTCCGCCATAGTGACACAAAGAAAGTCACTCGCAAAATATATAACTTCTTTTGTGAGTAGAATTCTTGCGTCACTCTTTCATTTTACCCCAAACGGGGTTTTGTACTGATATCACTTAGTTTGCAAGGCTACCTATAAAAAAAGACTGTAACACGAGCCATCTATGCCGATGCTTCTCTTTCCTGCACACGCGCTATAACGTGTAGGAGACACGTGCACTGTAAATACAACGGAGAAACCACATCTGCGAGGTTGCTTCGGTGCCCTGGTGGTTAAGGCGTCGAGTTGGTAAACAAAAAAGCCCTGGTTCGAGTCCCGGCGAGGTTAAAACTAGATTTTCCTTTCAGAATATATTTTCATGTGTTTATATATTTAAAAAATACAGTAATTTGAATATTGTTTTCCTTAGGATTTGAACTTCCGAACTTACACAATTTTCTTCTCTTTTTTAAAAAGAACACTCGACCGGGATTTGAACCCGCGAACCCACGCGGCGGAGTCAGGAACGCTCGAGGCTACCGAGGCTTCGCGCTTGCAGTGATGGAAACATATATTTATTGGAAACGGACGGTGGTCTACAAGGACTCCTGTCTTGTAACAAAGAAAAGTATTTCCTGCTTCTGAACGTGATTTATAGAATTATGAGTATATTGCAACAAATCAGTAAGTGTTAAAAGATTTTGTTGAAGACTATTACCTATAAAGTACAGTTTGTTTTGATTAAAGGACGAGGTGGATAACCGATAATGTGTAGCATTTTTTTTTCATAGCAACAAGAGGCAGGATGCAATCCCGCGCAAAACATGCATTTATATTCTTGACTGAAAGTACATTTTAAATTACTCACCATGGGAACGTGGAGGTTAGATAAAATTATGTACGGTCATGTATCTTTACAATTTTCTCCTTTACGTCATGCCCAGATGAGTGGAGCAGCGGCGGAGAGTGTTCTCCGTACGTGCTCGTATTTAAAAAGTGGCACTATGGCGGAAGGATACAAGATCGATTTTGCTCCATATCTCGAAAACCGTAACTCCTATCAAAAATCTAAGCTTGGATTTACCCCCATGGGAACCCGCAATGGACCCCCCCAAAAAACCCGGTACCACCCATTTGGGGCTAAAACAAAAAGACACACAGAATGATGGACATACTTTTCTATCATTTGTGAAAATTTTGTGATTCGGTTAAAAAAGTCGTAACTTTTGAAAGGTTCCACCGATTTTAACGTTTGATACACAATGTTTTGCTTTTTCTTTCCTCTGTATAGTTTGTTTGGGCAGCTCTGATTTTCACGCAATGATATTGGTAACACTTCTTTCAACCACCTTGTCGCTATAATCAACAGTGGGCTGTTTATTTACATGACTTTGTTGAAGTTAACCGTAACCGAAGTGTGTGCAGGAACTGTTATTGGGCTGAATTTTCAGCCAGGTGGGAGGGGGGGATAAAACATAAGCACAGATTTCAACATGCAATACACATACACATGCTGGCACAAAAATACACAAAAACGTCACTAAAATGAACTTTTTGTGAACGTATGTGAACTTTATGTGATCCTACTGAAAAATGTGTGTTTTCAGTGAGCTCAATATGTCTTTATATTAGTTTCTGGCATACGGTGCACATTTTGTACATATTAAGTTCATATTTACTGTAGTTCACATTATCTACACTTCGTTTTGAGTTCATTTTCAGTACATTTGCCAAAATTAAGTGAACTTTTTGTGCATATATTATGTATTAGTACACCAAAAGTGCATATATAAAGCACTAAAAATGTGGTAAAAATTGGAACACATTGTGAACTTTTTGCAGATGTACTTTGATTTTCAGTGGAGGGAGGGAGAGAGAGAGAGAGAGAGAGAAAAGGAAGGAAGACATGCAGTCCCATTTTCCAAACGGGGGCTACTAAATCATTTATATCAAGCTTCATAAACATCACAAAATAAGTGGCTACCAAATAGGCTTCGTAGCTGCTAGTAAAAGTTCATAATACCGTTGTCACTTTCATGAACATAGATTTGACTTCTGCCAAATAAAAATTCTTCCGATTTTCTATCTAATCTTGATCGAAACATTTTCTGCTGGTGGTGGTGGTGGAAAATTTAGCCCAGGCAGGGATGAAACATAAATTTGTCAGGTTAGGTTAGGGTACTCCTTAGCCAGGGGAGGAAAAGTCCCAGACATCCCCAACGCTAATTCGCACACTGGTAAAATTATTAGTTATTTAAGATGAGTGACAGTGAAAAACAGCGCAAATAAGATTGAAGTTGCAGTCATCGAGTCTCAGTTTATAGACGTGGATCCTTGCGAAAGCAAACAATATCCCAGAAACTCCCTTTTGAGCTCTTAGACGAAGAGGATAATCGAAATTTCGTAAATTGTACGAAATTCTGTAACTTTTGGTATAACATGATTAAACTTGACTTTACAATGAATTATTATAAAGGTGTTGTTTATTTAATGCTAACGGCAACGAATGTATTAATATATCATTGTGTGGAAACTGTACTAAACGACTAGACAAGGATTAGTTGAGCACAAGGATTAAGGATGCAACGGAATTGATATAGTATGAAGTCAGAGCTGAATTATTATAGATCAATCTTGGATATCTGGATAGAAGATGACTTAGACTGTGAGCTTTGGTACCAGTGATCATGCAATTAAGTAGGCAATACTCTAGGCAGTGATTTATGCAATTAAAGATATGTTGGAACTGATACAGATTAGTATTTACTTCTTAGTCTATATAGAATGCGCTTAAGCTGTGTATCAGAAATTGGTAACAGTTAAGTATATCGGCCTACGTGCAGAGATCTTATAGATTCTTATAAAGTATAGCTCAAATGCTGGTATAGGTTCTAATAAGTCCAACTCACATCGTGTACAGCAGCCATTACTTTATATAATTACAACTTGATCATATGAAAGAGTTAGAGTAACTTGGCATCGGGGTAATACCGTCGGACACTCCGCTAAAAGGAACACTGAATCGTGAACATACTGGGTGTGTAAAGACTTTGACAGACCTTGATGGATTATACAGGGTGTAAAGAAACGATGCATGGTAACGAACTTTCGGAGGTGAATTCTGATATCAAAACAAGAAAGAAAAATTCGTAGAAACATGAGTCAAATTCCGTTTCGTTATCAAGATACAGGGTTTCCAACTTGAAGACTAAAATCGACTCTATTCATTGAATATTTCACCATAAATCATAAACGATGCACAAAGAGAAATTTTAGATTTCGAAAAGTTATTTGAACCCAATACAGTGGATATTAAGGTTTAATAAGTGATGCCATCGCATGCTCAGTGTTGCTAACCTTGTATATAATTTATTATTTTTCAAAATGACACTACATCAGTTTACTGGATATGCGGCATCCTCTACTGATGGTAAGTAAACAACATATATGTGAAGCACTGATCGCAATGTTACAAACTGTAAAAAAAAATACCGCTCTTTTTGAAGAAACTTTGAAATTTTTTTTCATGCTTAACCTGGTATAACATTCACAGTTTGCAACACTGCGTTCTATGTTTCACATATGTTGTTTTCCATCACCAGGTGATTATCTTTTCTTTACACCCTATATTGATTGTATTTCGATGTTACGACGGAGATATCGACTCAGGCGTCGATACTTATTTTACTAAATTATTTTGTTTCCTTTTTTTTACAGACCTGTACATTTCACGGTACTCTTCCTAATTGTTGGATTCATCATATTAGTTGTTATTTTAAAATATTTTGGGTGCATTGGTAAAAAGACAGAGACTGAAACACAAACAGAAGTTCAATGTAAGTATTTCTCTAATACGGATACACTAAAAACAAGCTACAAAAACTTTGTTAAGTTATTATTTTTTGTATTTTGTGTTATTATTTTGACAAAACATTGCGAATCTCAGAATGCAAATATCAAATTATAGTAACTGAGCTTGAGGAAAACAAGCTATACGAGTCAGAAAGTTGGAGAGCGCGGACTCCTATAAATCCTGACTGTGATTCTTTTCATACGAAGAGTACAGGGAAAGAAGCGGGAGATGTTCATTAAAAAGAAATATGGTCAAGACGACACAAACAGACACCATAAGCATATTTTCAGTGTTAGCGTATCTATTTGAAGCCACGAAAAAAATGGAACATACAGCAAAATAATGGTACATCATACAGCTACGCATTGACATGTGAACATACATTTTAGGACATGTCGATTTCAAAGGAATACACAAAATATGAAGTGGTTCAAAATGTCCAAATACCCCTCATATTGGGGGTAGAAGGACACTGATACTGGGGCAAATGGGCAGTCACATACCTAATCATCAGAATCCACATAACACTATTCACATTCGAAGTACAGGTCATCGCCCTTAGTAACACAGTTTACATGAAACCAAAAAGAACACGTAATACATTGGACCCAGTTTTCACCTTGCTTATATACTTTTCTACACTCACAACAAATGTTGCGCAAGTCCGCTTCCATTCAAGATGTCCGCTTATTTAATGATTTGGAGGAGAGGATCTTTCGTTTCTTTTTTTCGAGTTCACGTAAATGATACTGATCAGTCAAGATTCGCGATGATCCTGAGGGACTTGTCTTACCTCCTTTTGATGTTCCTGAAGTTCTGGGAAGATGACTTAGAGATGCAAAATTAACTTCCACTGAGGATTGATCTGCACAGACTTATGTAGATCCCGAACCTGGTGGTGTGTCAAGATGCATCGCTGTTCCATCGACCCGTGAAGATGATGATGGAATATCTACTTGATCCATTGTCGTATTTTTCTGTGGAGCGGTGACTGGTGAAGAATATACAGTTGAGGATAGATAAACGTCATCTGAAAGTTTGTTGGAGTTTAAAGGAAATATACCATAATTCGAAAACCCATTTGAAGCAATTCCAACTGATGCCACACGATTCCATGTTTCCGTTAAAACTGGTCGAAAGAAAGTTTTGCTAATTCCTTTTCCAGGAAATCGTCGCACATGATTGATTGCGGCATGTGTCATTTTAATATGCTTTCAACGGTGCGAAAAAAAGATACATCCAATGGTTGAAGTACTTGTGTGCTGTGGGGAGGAAGGCAAAGCATATGGATGTGGTTTCTAGCAGCCTTCTCTAAGGTTGGTACATCCCAAAACCAATGTTGTCTAATGCAAGCAGATGGTTTTCTAACTGGTTTCCTATGTCATTCGAAAAAGTTGTGTGTTGCCCAAATGTCTTAATAGTATACTTCTCGACCACCCGTCTTCTTAGTGTATTCCGGGGCACGTTAAATGATTTATCAGCAGTTGCAAGAGGCATCTTGCCTTCTCTCACTGCTTGCACAGCAGCTAGCATGGCATTTTCATCCCATTTGCATCTATCTCTACTTCGTTCTCGATGACGAACCATTTCTGTAACGAAAACACAATACCCCTTGAGTCTATTGTTTCGATATCTGCATGTTCTACTTACAAGCTACATATTTTTCCTGGAGAAAACATATTTTTACTTTGCAAAATAACGTTAACTGCAGCTGTCCATCTGCCCCCCAACGCTTATGTCCGCCTGCCCCCACTTAGTTATTGAAGTATGTACTTACGATTTTCTCCAACAGGTGGCAGGTACATGCAGGTGTTCCCGTACATGGCTACCTATTCCCGGCCTGTACTATTATCACAAAGCATTTCGCCTCTTGCCTTGTGTTTACGTACTAATAGCTTAAGATACAACATATAAATCTTATACCGGTGTTCTGTACAACTTACCTTTCTTCTCCTCTTTTGTAATTACATAGTTTAACACTGAATATATACCGTCTCTTGCTCAGCGTTAGTCTTCCACACACGTGTCTCTATTGTACTCAAACAGTATGACAGATTCAGGATTGGAAGCTCTATGTTTTTATTGCAGCTAATTTTCTTAGCAGATGTTCGTTTGCCCCCCTGTCCATTTTCCCCAGCTTTACAATAGTTTTCGCTGTTAACAAGTACTACACAATGACAGCTAATCGGTAGTAAAATCCACAAGCTATAACGGTTTCTGAAACATTAAATACATTGAAATAAATGGAGAGAATTCGACTTTAAAATCCCTATTACGAGTAATCGCCTTTCATGAACACCCCCTTCTTTCCCTGTGCACTTTAATCCGCAGCTACTCTCCTTCATTAAATGAACTTCGTCCTTTATCAATTAATTCTATAATACACATATCAGGAGTGTATTCTTTGGACTATCTAGGCTACCACGGCAGCCTAAGCTTGTGAACAAATATTTTGATCTGCACAAGTAATATTAATTTACATGAAAGGGAGGCCAGTACACTCATCATCATCATCATCAATACTATGTGTGACCTCTTTCTACTTATTACTTTGGCGAGTGGTAGTTAGTCCAAGCTCTGAATCCAGAATACGTCACTGGCACATATAGAATAATTGAATTCACACAAAGACATTCCGCGTAGTACTGTTTTACAAAATAAACAGAAAAAGAAAATGTCTCTGTAATGGCTAGCACTCAAATCAGGATTATGTGGTAGCTGGAAGATTTTTTTTTTCTTCCAATACCTCAGCCACGATCAAAATGTATAGGTATATGGTAGAACAGTGGGCTGGCAATGGAGTTCGATTCCCGATCGACGATTTTTTTTTCTGCACATTTTAAAATACAGATAAAATACATTTCGAAAGTCTGTATTCTCTCTTCTGCTTCTAACATATTTTAAAAAGTGTATTTAAGCCTTTTCTCCTAATCTCAGTGGAATTTGATGCACATAACCTTACAATTCGCAGTATCTCACACTAAGCACTAACAGTAAGTCACATAGTAAGCCACAGAGTCCAAACAAGCTGTATATTCTACCACAGATAAACTATTCTGTTTATCTGTGATTCTACACACTAAATGAGGACCTAAATATTAACATTTTGTTTCTTGATGAAAAGGTGATTTCAGAAAAAAAAAGATTGAATTCCAATCGAAAGGAGCGATTTTCAACGAACACTCTCGCTTTGGATAAAAAAAGTGATCTTTTCAGATGGGATTCCGATGTTTTACGAACGTATTTTATTCTTCATACTTGAAAGGGCAATTTCACATCTTTCTGAGTTGTTCACAACGCATCATGATGCGTGAAGTTTTGTGTTCTGTTATCTCTTTCCGCGAAGGTTAACAAGAGACGATGCCCTATTGTGACGTTAATCATGTTTAGTTAAAAATGACCGTTACTCTTTGGATACTGCACTAGACGAGAAATCGCCATCTTCAGCACATTATTTCGGTTAAGATATCGAAGTACGAGAGACGTTAAGCCCAGTTAAAGATGACTTAAACTACTGTTTTCAACAGTCTGGGGGAGTATGTAATGTACAGCTAAAATGACAACAGAAGACATGATAATTTAGTAACAAAAATACATTAAAATCGTTGGTGCTGTGGTAGCTCAGTGGTAGTACTTCTGGTATTTGGGGTCCTTGGTTTATATCATTTGGGCTTTGTAGTGGACAAACACTGTATGCGTAGGTTTTCTCGGGGGTTCTTCCGTTTCCTCCGCCTTTCTTCATTCCATCAATTCTCCCATCATCATCCATATGGCCTGAGCCAAAATTGCCTAAAGACCTGAAATAAAATTCAAATTGAAAATTAAAATCAATTTCTCCGTTGCCTTGTGGTAGCACTTTTCTGGTTCAGTGTAGTTATGTCTTTCTATTCAAAAAGTGATCCGAACCTCATGTAAAGTATGTCAAGATCGCGCGCAGGTTGTTATCATAGTTCTAAAGGTTTTAATGCTCTTTCAGGCTACATAACGGTGTGATTAATGTGGAGCTACCACCTGTTTCGCAAATAGGAGGGTGTCTTTGAACAGTCCAATACTCTGTATTGAACTTGCTTCAGGCGTTTAGTTACTACGATAAACTTCACTACAGACTGACATTTAACTACATTTGCGCTTCGTTCAATATTCTTTGTATAATAGTGGGTTCTTTGTTTATTAGTAAGCATTCAGTCAGAATACAGACTGTCGTTTCAGAAATTACTGTGAAACTGGGTTGACGTCGTACACGCTGGCAAGAGTCGTACAAGTGTAATCGCCTGTGTAAATTGCGCACTACCTCTCGTTCAGCAGAGTTGCGCGAATGACCGAGATTCGCGGTTGGGAGGTAGTGCGCAATTTACACGGGCGATTACACTTGTACGACTCTTGCTGTTATGTACGACGTCACCCCATATTACGGCATGTGTTTCATTAAAAGTATACCATAATAACATATGAATGTTTCTAAGTAAGTATGGCAACAATGTAATATTTGCAAATAAAAGAGCTTTTGATTTATTTCGTTGCAGCTCCCGAGGAAATTGCATCTGTAAGTGTACAAGTCACTGCATACACTGAAGCTTCTTCCCTTCCTTGGGCTCCACCTCCAATACATCAATACATGTCACCTCCACTTTATGAACAAGCTGTGCAACCCAACTTAAATACTGCAGCTACATCGTCTCATATATACCACGTATGCCCCACATTCCACGGAGTTTGTAGTCCTGGAACATGCTCCCATTGTCCTATTGAGTATCCACAAGAGTTACCAGTGCATTATCCTTTCAGGGCTGTCCCACATGACATGAGCTACGAAGGAAGTTCTCATTATAGCAATCAAGAGCGCCTTATTTAGTATGAAGACAGAAATGCAAGATCTCACAAACCATAGTGAACCAGAAACCACATTAATAGGCATTCATCTAAAACAAAGTGTTATATAATAGAACAAAGGTGAATAAGACCTTGAAATATCTTAAACAATACTCGATAAGATATTATCTTAGGATGTGAAATGCAAATCCGATTTCGTACGATTATGCGGTCATGTTAATCTCACTGGTTCACATCTTAATGAACATTGTACGTAGGTTCAAACACCAGGAACGAATACGAATTTAGTATTTATGATGCAAGAATCAGAAACTTTTGTGTTTTACTAAAATCTGATATTATCTGTGACTATACACTATATGAGGAGTACAGAAGCAAAGGGATACAAGTGATGTTGAGGAATATAAAAAATCTGGAGGTAATCTCTTACATAACTCAAAATATATGTGACAAAAAATTATCATATTTTGTAGAAACAAACCTTGTACATTAATGTCTCTATGTACAAAATATGAAAATGTTGTATCACACATTTCGGGTTATATATATACAAGATTACCTCCAGCTCTTTTTTATTCGTCAATGGCACTTATATTCTTTAGTTTCTGGAGTCGACATATGATAGCTTCCACGTGAAATTTGATCTAGATGTTAATTGAAAGACTCAGAATCCAAAGGTGACATTGACACCTTTGCAAGTGACATTCAGAAAGTAAAAAAAGTTAGGAGGTTCGCATTTTTATCCATGACATTTTTATACAGTATATGAATCATCAGTCATCAAGTTGATTGAAAGATGGTTTCAATTTTATAAAAGTGACTGACAACATAAAACAGATTCCTTGCAGTGTGTTTTCCAGTAAGTGAAGAGTGAATTGTTTTACATACAAAACGTAGAAAAAGAAGATAAATTTCTACTTGAGTAGAGCGTCACAGTAACGAAGGGAAGTGTTTCTTAAAAAAAGAGAGAAACGTGGAAGAGTTACTTTGGAAAATATTTTACATGTTGACTTCTTGACTTCTGTCTTCTCTTGAAATAAGACTGAGAATTGTCCGTGTAAAAAACATACGTCATCGCATATTACATTCGTGCAGTGTGAACAAAGAACAACTGTTTTCATTTAAGGCTTCGTCAATATGAAAGAAGGTTGGTTTCAGGTTGATAACACCATTGAATGTCCACCTCTTCAACGTTTTATTCAATGGTTTCACGTTATTTAAACATTTAATCGTTGACACGAGTTTAAATACAACGTTGAAAAGGTAACATCCAATGGTATTATCAATGGGTTATTTCAACGCTTAATCATTGATACAATATAGAACACAACGTTGAAGAGTTAACATTTGACGGTGTTATCAAAGCAAAATCAACCCCCCCTTTTTTTTGCTTGTTACTGTGGGCAGTGTGTAACTTATTTATACATTTAATTGATGATGCAACTTTGAATAGAACGTTGAAGAGGTGGACGTTGTATTGTATGGTCAACGTGAAATGAACGTGAGTGCTACTGTGGTTAATATATTTAATATGCTAAGTTCATGGTTCCTATTTTGATAAATTTTATTATTCCTTTCCAATTTGCACATTCTATTTATTTTTTTAGCAAATGGAACCCTAGATTCATAAATAATATTTTACACGCTGTGATCATAGGCTTTTTTGTATTTGAATGTTGTTATTAATAAACCTTGTTTTACATTTTAAATTTTGTTTTTCACTTTAGTAGTTGTGTATTTTTTTAAAGAGATGTTTCACTACAATATATGCAATTATTATCAAGTATATTATTTCGTATTTTATGAAGAAATCTACCTTATATTTATGAATATGCGATGCCAAAGGAAAAGTTGGAAACACTGCAGGGTGGCCAGAAAGTCCCTTTACACGTACAATTATTTCATTGTAACTTTAATAACACTTACAGTTATTGGTCCAAAACGTCCGTATGTGTACCACTCTTATCCTTGCACAGCTTGATACGCCTCCATGTCCTCCCACTCATCCGCTTTAGCAGCTGCGGTGTCATATGCTAGCACGCTTCAAGCACACTTGCCCGCAGAACATCATTGTCCACGTATCGCCTCTTCCTGACATATGATTTGATGGTTCTGCACAGTGCATTGTCTGGTGTCGTAAAATCCGGACTTCGAGGAGGTCAAGGTTAAGCGACTGGTGAATTTGGGAACCCACGTCCTATCCACCGGCCAGGATACAGTTCAATCTGACGTTCACGAACAGCAAGTGCGGAGTGGGCGGGAGCTCCGTCGTGTTGATAAACAACCGTATCGTTGATGCCCAAATTCTGCAGCTAGGGCAGAAGCCAGTCATTCGACATCTCCAGATAAGTAACCTGGGTCACGGAACACTCAAAGTAGTACGGACCAAAGATGTGTTCTTCAGTGCTCCCACCCAAAGCATGACGTGCAGAGGAGTGTTCTCAATTTCTTGGGAAAAATATGGATTTACCGTTGCCCATATAAAGATGTTCCTATCCCGTGAACTCCGATAAATAGCACATTCATCACAGGAAAGAATGCACTTCCGAGCAGGAATGGTGAGGAAGGCCTCCAACAAGATCCTGCATGCTTCCTGCCAGTGGTTTAAGTCATTGTTTGTTAGTTGATTGATGGCAATTGACCGGAACGCTTACAGGTCTAAGTCCATTTTCATGTGGAGTTGTTGCATCGTGCTTCTTTTAATTCCAAGTTCTGCAGCACGCTTTCTGGTCGACTTACAGAGTGAACTCTTCACTGACGCACTAACTTCAGCACATGTTTCCCTTGGGGTTGATGGACGACCAGAGCGGGGGACATCCAAAACACTTCACAGGCGAGCAGCTTTCTTCTCCCACGTGATCGAAGTCTGACGATTTGGTGGCTCCTTACCGAACCGTTCACCAAACCGATCCATCACTTGTGTCATATTTTCGTTGTTGTGCTTCCGTTCATGGACCCACACACTTGTCACTTAGCGCTCCTCCAAAGTATCAGTGATCAGGATGGGAGATTCAGATCTTAAACATTTTTTCATCTTACACTGTTACACGCATTTAGTTCAGGTGTAAAGGGACTTTCTGGACACCCTGAAATCCAAATAATAATTAATTGTTAGCGTAACTATACCTGATTGAAGTATGGTAATGACTCAGATAACAACGAAGTAGAACTGAAGAATTCTTGATATGATATGAAAGATAAAGAAAGTATTTACAGTACTAATAAACTATCTATCATACACGGTGAAGAAATGTTAAAAGAAAACCAATGAAAGTAAGTAAATAAACTCCACCTTTTTCTCTTTTGTTGACTATTCAAATGTACAAGTAAGTTTACCAAAAGCAGGATTGAAATATTTCTAGAGGAGGACAGTTTGGAAAAACTGCGAGTTCCTCTCATTTAAGACTCGAGTAAGAGACGCCGTTCAACTGAAGCATTCTTCGTTTTTAATTTTAAGGTTCTTAACAATGTATTTAGGTGAAACTTTTTCGTTTTATTGCACCTTTCCATAAAAGTTGGTTCGTAAATAAATGAACAATTTTCTTTATAAAACATTCACCAACAGTTTTTTTAAAGATTAATTGAAAGGTTTAAAATCAAAACTCGCTTTTAGTCGCTAGGAGGACCCAGATTTACCCCAAAGGTATTTTTTAAGGCTGAATCGCAGTGGGGTTTCCCGCATTTTTCGTTTTACGTCAATTATTCAGAATTCTTTGCAGGTAAACAAAATGAACTTTCACAGACCAAAGTTCGTGTCATGCTTCAATAATGAGTTCAATTAGCTTTACGAAATGTTAGTAATAACTTAGATTCTGTGCAGACACTTTGGGGACATTATTCTCTTAGAAAAGTGTCTGCACACAATCCTGAGGTTACTAGTACATTTCTTACAATCCTAAAGTTATTACTAACATTGCCTTAAAACTACTTGTACCCGTTATTAAAGGAAGAAACAAACTTTGGTCTGTGAAAGTTAAATTTTGTTTACCTACACGGAATTTTGAATAATTAACGTAAAACGAAAAAGGCGGGAAAACCTACTGCGATTCAGCCTTAAACACCTTTATTCACGAAATTCTACTGTCTCTAACACCCTCTGGCAGTGCCGGATGTAGGGGAGGAAATGGGCACTCCAGGCGCCACGTTTAGGTGGCGGCAAACAGCTAACAATAAAAAGTAAAAGCTCCTTTAAAAAAAGGAGTAAAATTGCATATTGAATTGAAATTGACCTAAACGTGTTCAGAATGTCAATACCGGCGCGCTAAGACATTATTTCTTTATGTTATTCCATACAACCTACCTTCATCTTTAAAATTCAAAACCGCTATTCAAGTCAGATAGGCAGGTCTTTTACTGCCTTCCTGGAGTTAGTAATAGCGATGCCACGACAGGCTCCAGAGAAGATAACAAAAGTACACTACGTGATGCGAGACAATGTTGTGACCGTCGCGTCCGGTCGTGTTGTTTGACTAAAAAATGATGGAAAGAGCGAGCAAAATCAAACTTTGCCTTCCCACCCACAGGAAAATTTCTAGATCTGGCACTGCCTCATGGTAGCTACTTTTATATAACTTCAGAAAGAAAAGGATTTAAAAGTTGTAGAGGACGTAAGCATGCCGTTGAAGAACTTGTTTGGCTTGAGAAGAGATTCCAGTCGACTAGCCATTATATCACAATTCCCAACTATTGCTCATATCTAAAATAAATTTATACTGCATGTTATCAAATGAATATAGTCAATTTAAAAGAACAGTTTGATTTGCAAGAAGTTATTTTTCGACTCTAAATCTCAAGGGAGATAAGTGACATTGACGGAATAAAAAGGTCAAGGTAATAATACCCATGGTCCTGACATACTCGCTGACTAGCTGACTGATCATCAAAATTCCCAGGCTAAACTACTGAAGCTAGAAACACCAAATTTGATATGAAGGTGTAGGACCATGAGTAGGTAAAGGAAAAAATTCGACAATTTGAAAAAGTCGCCATCTTGGATCCAAAATGGCCGCCAAACCTATTGTTGTATAGAATACACAGCCGAAACCGCTCGGGCTATTGAAACGATATTTGCTATGAAGATACATTATCACTAATAGGTTACTAAATTATTACACAATGTATCCAAAGACGCCATCTTGGATCCAAAATGGCGGAACCCAAAAATAAATTTTCCACACCGTTTGACCTAGAGAAACGAAATTTGGTATGAAAGTACATGATCAATAGTAGTCTAGAATAATATTACAAAATGTTGAAAAAGTCGCCATCTTGGATCCACAATGGCTGCCAAACCCATTGTTGTATGGGATAGAGAGCCTAAACCGCTGGTGCCACTGAAATGAAATTTTCTATGCATGTACATTATCACTAGTAGGTTACTAAAATATTACACAATGTATCCAAAGACGCCATCTTGGATCCAAAATGGTGGACTTAAAATCCATTTTCGACACCGTTTGAACTAGAGATACGAAATTTCGCATGAAGGTGCATTAAGACGAGTAGTTTAGGAAAATATTACAAAATGTTGGAAAAATCTCCATCTTGGATTCAAAGTGGCCGCCCGAACCCGCATTTTCCTCAGCGTTTGAGCTAGATAAATGAAATTTTACATGAAGGTGTACCGTCAGAAGTAGGTCACGACAATATAAGAAAACGTTAAAAAAAGTCGTCAACTTGAATCTAAAATGGTCGCCCAAGAACCCAATTTGCAAACCATTGAAGTTAATGAAACGAAATTTTGTATTAACGTGTATGACCAAGAGTAGGTTACAATAAGTAGGGCAAAGCTCCCCATTGGGGGCGAAGCCCTCCCCCGTGGGAGGTTGCAGATGGACATCATGGCGGTGTAGTCCTGCAGGGAGATTTTTTGTTGAAATAATGGGGGTGCAGCCTCCCACGGAGGTCTGGGTCAGCGCCCCCAGTGAAGCAAAGCGAGTCTTTTATATATAACCCAAACTATATGTGACAAAAAAAAACTGTCATATGTTGTACATGTTCAAAGTATATTTATATAAAATATGACAATTTTGTATCACATATATTTTGAGTTATATCAAAAAGACCATCTTCAACTTTCTTATTCGCCAACGTCACGTGTACACCGTGGTAGTCTCTTCATTCAATAGCAAGTTGGTTCTAATTGACTTAGCCTTATACAGTACTTCATGAATTGTTAAGTGTGTTATCACTAAATTTTTTATATGGACATTTCTTATCTTCCATTTTCTTATATGGAAATTAAAGAAGAATTGTTTTTTAATCTATAACGTAATACTTCAATGCATCACGTGGCAATAGAAGTAATGTTTCCTGTATGGTTGTTTGATAACTGGTGATAAGTTTGAATAAAAAATGTTAATCTTTGTTCGTTGTTTGTATTTGGCAACGCTGACTGGCACCTTTCATTTGTCACCATGTTACAACAAAAAACAGGTAAGTACCTTCGAGTCGGTCTACCGGCTTTTAGACCTACAGTGACAATATTTTCTGAGTCAAAATTCGGGACATCTATTACTGGAATCTAATGCCCCTGCTTATTTTTTCGCTGCTCGTTTGAGGGTGAATCCAAGAAAATGTTTTTATTCAGGCTATACATTTTAGCTCAAAGTTTGCGTTTTATTAAAAACTACATCGAATTAGAAAAAAAAGTGACACCAATTTCAGAACTTTAAAATCAGTATTAATGCGTTTTAGAACTGTAACGTTTCAAAAATAACAATCATAATCATTATTAACATAATTGGTAGAACTATCGAGCTCGTATGATGCAGATTTCGAATTGTCACTGGGGAAGTGGGAGGACAGGCAGATTTGAGTCCTGCTAGCGAGCATATTGATTCAACTTTACGAAGCTTTCTACCAGTTTCAAGAGGAAAATACTAGTATTGTATCTAACCACAATCTCTAGCCGACATCTTCCCATTTCCTGTCCTTGAAAGAGAGCTCGCCAAAGGTTAACATCCGTCAGACATGTGACAGACTAAGCCAAGGCCCTCGAAATATTCACAGGGCTGGCTATAGCGGGAAACAACCTCGCGCGACGAAGACTTGGTGGGCATAGAAGCTTTGTGACCTTTTACATTTCAAAGTTATATAAATTATTTGGGGGATTTTGTTGTGTTATGAAATTAATTTTCTTAATATATTTTTATGTGGGATTCTTTGTGTTCGTTGAGTCTGAATTTATTTTAACGTCTTCAGGCAATCTTTGTGTTCGTGTGTATGTTTAATGTACAGAGGAACTTATTGAGAAGATACAACAATATTTTGAATAGTAAAAATGTCGAAGAAATGTAGTAATCCTGGCTGTAAATCTAATTAATCAGTCATTAAGTGAGAAGTTTGTGTGTGAATTTTTACTACATTCTAAGAAATCTGTTATCAAGCATAAAAATTCCAGATACAGATTATGAAACAGATAATCCTGTTGCTGTCGGTGTGTAAACTATTTTGAAGAAACATTTATGGTTCGAAAAGACGATAAGTAATAAATGAAAGCGACTTATCACTAGAGATGATAAAAGTTTTTTTTTTTAATGAAGCGCATTTTACATAAACAGCCAGCTTTCTTGAAAAGAAAACTGAAATTTTGGAAACTGACCTTTTTAATTTTGTTAGATTTCTGTATTCCATTTGACAATTTTGCTTTCTTATAATGACTTTACGATTAAAGGGAGTTTGTAACATACTGTAATAGTGTCGTACGTGACATACCCAGGGTAAAAAAGATTTTCTACGAGGCACGTAAGTAGAAAACGGGTAAAATGAGTAGAAAACATAAAGTACGTTGTAAAGGACGTCCCACGTTGGGCGCCAATTATCTAAAGGGTTACGCGCCTTAATGACCTCTCTATGAGCGTCCTCACAAATATGTAACGAATAGTGTGATGCTATGTTAATAAGTTTCATCCTATAAATAGTACTTTATTTATAAGCACCCTGTAGCTATAGGTGATGTTAATGTTTCCTGTAAATCTCAGGGTCTTGATGAGCGTTGCTCGGCAATCGTCTTCTCACTTATACCTTACTTCCCTTCATGCTTATATGCTTATACGACTCTTTCCTCGACTAACACCCTCGAGAATCGAAGAAGTGAAAGTCCTTATAGCATTAGCTAGTACTAATTACTTAATAAATCAAAAGCAAGTTTAAAGAAACCCCTCGGGAATCAAAGGGAGAACGAACCAAGGTCAAAGTTGACCTCATGATTCATTCTAAAGTCAAAAGATGTTACGTGAGAGGTGGCCAACATTTCGCGCTATAACAGCCACATGTCCACCATCTTGAAATCCATCATATTAGATTCGGTCAGGGTTTTACAATAGAAAGGGGATCATAGGACATGTCAATTTGGACCAGGAAGGTACCGGTATCACAAATGCAATGGTAAACTTTTGTTTTCAGATATATTCAGCAGTTTTAAATTTATTAATAGTCAAACTATTTATACCGAAGCAACACACTCACTTTAAAAAGACGTGATATTTTGGTCGAAAAATCAAAATCACGTCTTTGTAAAGAAATCTACGTCGCCCCGCATCTTTGTTAAAAGAACCAAGTTGCTTTCTAAAATGAGGTTAAAATGCAAAAGCACCGAGATCAAACGATTGTTTTGGAACAGGTTGGTTCATTTATATGTTTATTTGAAACAAATGGCTACAGAAAAAGGCTGTCACAGGAGAAATTGTACATCCGTCGTTTGGTTTGTGACATTTACCCGTCATTTCGACGTTTTTCGCATCAATTTCTGACCTAAAAATCACGTTAGTTTTACGTGCGTGTTCTGCCTGGGTAAATACGTATTCGGCGTAAGATAAGTCACTCACTGGCTGATTATTATCACGTTGTAACGCGTATTTTTATTGCATCTTGTCTGGCGGGCTAAACCAGAGGAACAAACATGAATTATTAGCCACAGGAGCTTCGCGATTTGGAAAAGATTGGGTACCCTAATGTAAGGGGTAT
Source organism: Lepisma saccharinum (assembly GCA_022664845.1). Classification (NCBI taxonomy): domain Eukaryota; kingdom Metazoa; phylum Arthropoda; class Insecta; order Zygentoma; family Lepismatidae; genus Lepisma; species Lepisma saccharinum. The sequence continues at coordinate 22,474 of JAGDQP010002149.1, forward strand.
TGAAGAAGATTGCATAAAAAATAAAAGTCAGAGGGAAAGAACGAACACAACTAATAAATACAGTTCATTCACTGCTATAATAATTTAAATCTGTTGAGATAATCTCGTGCAGCTTCTTGAAGTCGAAATATTGGAGGTGATGGTTATAATTTGTCGGCACGTGATTTTGTAACAGTATTGGAAATTTGAAATCCAATATAAAATTGGGTTAACAAAAATCTACAAGTTTCTTCTTCCCATTGTCGAAGCATATATTCAGTAACTTTAATATGATTGACGTAAGCCTGTAAGAATTCTTCAAACATCATCTTCCTAGGAGATCTCGAAGATTATTTATTTATGCTACTACACATTACCATTTCCAGAGGCTGCTGCTAATTGCCCTTTGCAGGTATTATAGTTTGAGTCTTCTTGGAGCATTGCGATTTCTTTTTTGTGAAGCGATATATTTGTCTTCCCGAAGGCATATTCAGAAATTTCATTTTTCCGCTCGAATAACAACGCCTTTTCGGTTCTTTTTCTTGACGAACTCATAGAATACAACCTGTCATCTACGTCAACTGCAGGTTTACGTTCGTCGACATGTCAGATTCATCAGACTATGTTATTTCGTCGTAGTAATCGACGTCATCAACAAATTCAGCATCATATTCTTCCACATCTAAAGTGCATTCACTATTCTCCTCGTAGTTGTAGTGTGTCTAACCTTGCACTTCTGTAGTACATTGTAGAGATACTTTACTTACATGATATATCATCTTCCTTTGGTTTGGATTGACCCTGAAACTGCAGCCTACTCGCCGTTACAAGCACATCTTCAGCCAAGGACTTACAAATGTTCAAAGGATGGTGGGGCATACCATAGGGCATAGACCTCATAATAGATAGACATAGCACGCTTCCCCATTTCTGACTGCGCTAAAACTAATGGATATTTGTTCAGAGCACGTGATTTTGAATTCATCCGCTAGGTAGCTCTGCCATAGACGTTATTATCTACTAGACAAGCAGAAAAACGAAAAGTGGCTCCTTGTTCGTAGGGAAACTTACTCTCGTTAAAACATCTCCAGGCACATAGACACTCTACATACACAGGGCGACATTTAGAGGCTTTCCATGGAAACTGAACTATTGTAGCAGCAATAGACCTCTATTTATTTCCTCTGAACAATAAATAGTTTGTTTCTGTTTCTGACTTTTATTTTTCATGCAATTACATATAATACCCCTTTCGTCAGGGCTTTCAATCTTTTCCAAGTCGCGGAGTTCATGTGGCTAATAGTTCATCTTTATTCTCCTGGTTTATCCCGCCACACAAGATGCAATAAAAATAGGCATCACAACACAATAATAATCAGTCAGTACGAGTGAATTATCCTACTCCACACATGTCATACGTATTTACAAATAGTTTGATTGTTAATAAGTTGAAAACTACTAAATGTATCTTAAAAGTAATTTTACCATTGCATTTGTGAGACTTTTCTGGTCCAGATTGATATGTCACATACCTCCCTTCCTATTTTTTTTTTTAAAAAAACTGACCGACTCTAATATGGCGGATTTCAAGATGGCGGACATGTTGCAGTTCTAGCGCTAAATGTTGGTCACATATCACCTAATATCACGATATAATTAGGGTCGCGGCCATGCCACGGACAGTGAGCATGGCAGGGAAAAGGTATGGGCACGGCACCGTAATGTGTGAATTAGCCTTTACAAGTAAACCTATCGATGCTTCAAACTGCTTTCTTCGTAGAGGAGTAGGGCACACCCGGAAACCGCTAGAAAACATGATTAAAAGTGCTTTCATCAATAAAGACGGGCGCAGTGGCCAAAAGTTTCATTGATAAGAATGAGTATTCATAGTACGATAGAAGTCGAGAAACACACGCTTATTTGTAAAATGCTAGAAATAATGGGGCAGGGGGAATACACATGAATGGATACCAGGTCAATGCGCTATCGTTTAGAGAGTACATTTGTTATGGACGCCATTTTGAAGTAGGCTATCTTGAATGTTGCTCGATTTTCTAAATTGGGAAGAGGGTCATGTAACATATGAATCTGGGATAGAATTTTGGCAGAAATTTACTGGTGAAGTAAGTTTTTCCATGAATGAAGGGTAAGGGGGGAAAAGAAGGAATGTCCATCTGTGATCTTTTTCGGGTACTGTGCTCTTTCTGTTGGTAAAACGTGGCAGTATTGAACGGAGTATTCCATACGTGCTGAGATGTAGAACTGTCCATGGAAAAAGCGGCAAAAGGATTGGTGGACTACCCTTTTTTGTACAACGTTTTCAACATCAAAACGCGTTTTCCGCGAAAAAGCACTTTTGTGACACCGCCCTTACCCTTCAAATGTATTTTTGAGAGAGATATTGGGAAGTTATGTGAGTATGAGCGGTTGATTGAACAGTCCGGAAATACACTATTCTTCTTGAAACAGAGAAATAAATAAAGACCCAATGCATAAGTAATGAGTATTGGTAAGCACTCACCTTCATTAAGATATGGTAAAGTCCGAATACTTTTTTGAACAATTCTCGTGCACAAACTGAGATATTTTAAAAGATATTTACGAAAAGTATAAAAGATATGTATTTTGCTTACAGTGTATACACTCAGATTCATAGAAAATGACTGATGGGAATTTTTGCTAAGTCTGAAATTTGTATCCTTATGTAACACCAACCATACATTGGAAGCACAACATTATGTATCAGTAATCTCACGAGGGAACATTCCCAACTGATCAGTAGAGATTAACATGAAATATTTTTTATTGTTTTTGTTCGAACGTACATATACAGGAAATAACATTAAAAGACCCACGATCTGCCATATTTTTATGTAATAATTTTCTGAAATTGTGAAATTGGTTATATTTGCAGTGAGTAAAAAGTCTTAGTACAGCCTTGTAGTTCACAAATCGTCAAGGAAATGAAGTATCGTAGTACACAAATGTGGATTGGTGGAACAGTGCTACATTTTGGTGTATATCATCGTGGACGCCATCTTGAAATCCGCCATATTGGATGGAGGTAAAAAAAATTAAATAGCAGGTGGGTCGTGTGACATATCAAACAATACGAGGATGTTCCCAGAAAGTCATTACAGGTGTCAGATTTCACCTACCTCTTACGGTGTTGGAGATACTTTCACTGAAAATTTGCCGCTTGATATATGAATGGACCCCGCAACCGCAGTACAATTTTGTTTCTCACCAAACGACAATGAAATAAAGTATGATAATACACAAATGCGGAATGGTCGAAAATGGCTACATAATTGTAATTATTGCGGTGCAAAATTAGAAATAGTAAAAATTCCTGAATTTGGAAACGTTGGTTAAATTCTTTGATATTACAGGACTTAAGTATACAGAGGAAAAGAGGACTAAAACTTTTTACTCACTGCAAATTTGACCAATTTCACAATTCTAAAAATTATTACATATAAATATGGCAGATCGTTGGTCTTTTAATGTTATTTCCGGTATATGTACGTTCGAATAAAGACAATAAAAAATATCCCATCTTAATATCGACTGATCAGTTGGGAACGTTCCCTCCTCAGATCGACATTGACTATTGGTTCGCTATTGTCCACCCATCGGCCATTTTCTATCTGAGTGTATATATTGGGAAACCGAAGTATGCAACCTTAGCTATTGGATCACGGGGGCTGCCTTTCCCCTTTATGTAACGTACATTCATGACCCAGAATCACAAAGTAACATGTTTTCGGATAATTATCTGAGCGATTACGTTCCTCCGCGAGCATTCTTTCGCAGTGAAGGAAGGGAAATTTGTCACCTAGAGCCTTTTGTTCAGGTGTCATACCCGTATTCTCATGGTGAAACGGAGAGAAAACTTGAAGAACTCCCTTCAAGATGGTCGACAGTAGTATTTTATCCCGGCTGCGTTTCAATAACAATACAAAGTACGGCATTGTAACTATTACACTGCTTTATCCCGTCTGACTCTTTCCTATACACCTTGAGTCTTCCAGTCAGTGTTGTCAGGTGGAGGGAAATTTCCCGGAAAATGGGAAAACTGGGCCAATAGAAGGCGAAAGGTCGAAAGGTATATATATATATATATATATTATACACACACATATATATAATAAATCACAGCCATATTCAATCCATTAGTGGATGAGGCCTCTCCCCGAAGGGAGGAGTTGATCTACTGCTCCCACGCTGACCAGACGGGTTGGGAGAGGAGAGCCGAAGCTCTCACTGTGATCGCCGCTGTCTTTTATTCACAGCAGCTCCCCAATTGTCCTCACGATACTGGGTCAACACCGAAATCTTTGAGCCCCTACCGGGAATCGAACCCGGGACTGAAGTCGAGCGCGCTACCGACTAGGCTACGCAGGAGCTCATATATATATATATATATATATATATATATATAACTCGGGAAATCTTGATGCATCTTTTCGGCAATTTTTAAAAAAATTCTAATTATTTTTAATGAAAACTTAGAATCCGGGAAACTTTTACACAAAAAAAGGGGGTGGGGGATTTTTCAGTATGTTGAGGGAAATATTGCGATGGGAACCTGACAACACTGCTTCCAGTGCACCATGAGCACTATAAAACGCACAATGTCAGATGACGTGTAGGAAACACCAGTTGCATATTTTTAAATGGAGTAGGCCAAAGCTTGCTTCATGTTTTAATTATACAAACTGTTGTGGGTCCTCTTTAGATGCAGGGTTTCCGCCAAGATTTTCAGTTTTGGGGGGTTGTAAAAAATCAAAATTGGGAGGGTGTAAGTGAAGTTTTGTACGGTTTCTATCGATTTTCACTGCAAAAAATTTTAAAATTGGGAGGGGGGTTGTTGTCGAGACCTTGGGAAGTAAACACCACATGGAGGGCTTGTTTGCCCGTAATTACGTACAATGACTCATGTGTGATAAATTGCATCCACCTGATATTTACTCTAAATATAACACATATTGGGATTCTGATAAGTTATCATTGTTGTGAAATTCCTTTTTCTTCACACGCACTTTAATAAAGAACTGATTGGTGAGATGTAATAGAGTTAACGTTCTACTTCAGTGACTGACGTCAGAGTACGTAAGGATGCTTCTACCAATGAAAAATAGTTTCAGACTAATTTGGTAAGCTAGGTTGCTTCTTAAATGAAAGTTAGTAATCGAAATCGTTCATACCAAGTCAACAAATATGGGGTAAGTTTTGGATCATTTGTTAGTAACTAGTTGTATAAAGAATTATTGCTCTATACCAGGAGTTTACAATTATTTTCTCCTGGGGTTCGGATTGATGGTAATATCACAATAAAGAAAAAAAACCTTTGCGGTCCAGATAGTTAGTAGACTACCAGTAAGACCAAGTGGCCGTAGCTCAGTTGGAAGAGCCTTGGCTTCGTATTCAGGATGCCTTTGGTTCTATACCAGCTGCCGCCAATCTTCAGTTACACGGTGCAAATTCTGGGATGGTACCTCTAACGTAAGCTCTGGTCTAATCCGGCCTGAGCCATAGATGTCTAAAAGCATAAACAAATTGAAACAGGACGCTTATTCGTTAATCCGTATAATTTTGTAGAATAATTACAAGACAAGAAGAAGCAAAACAGCGTAAATGAGCATGAATTCACATTGTACCTCTATTTTTGTTTGAGTTTTGCTTAAGGCCTTTAGGCAACTTTGGCTTAGGTCAAATGGACAATGATGGGAGAATTGGCGAAATGAAGAAAGTGGGAGGAAGCGGGAGTACCCGAAGAAAACCCATGGACACGGTGTTTGTCCAACACAAAATCCACATGACATAAGCCAGGATCCAGTTGGTGGCCCCAAACACGAGAAGCGAACGCTTTACCACTGAGCCACCACCACGGCCGTTTTTTTTTTAATTTGCAACTTGTGAAGCGTGTACACGTAACATAGTCTCATATTACTTTGACATCGTGTATGTGACATCAAATCCGGCGCGTGCTAAAGATACTAAAATGATATAAATATGTTCAAATTTGTATGAAAACCGAGGAGGCGCAGGAAGACAGATTTTGAGGTCTGCCATTTGCAGATCCTCGCTCTCCTACTGTTTTTAATCAAAATATCAGAATGATAGAATGAGTTTCAACACACTGTTATCTTAGCCTACCACCATCACAGAAAACGAGTTAGCCCTGGATCTTCCTGTGAAGCGACTTGAGTTTCTCTCTGTTTTCAACTGAAAAATGACAGATCTTCGATTTCTAATCTTTTCAGCGTAGATCCAACATGTGTTGTCCGATTTCTAATGCCGAATTGCCATCTGCTCATCAGGTCTCATCCGTATGTCAAATTTGACATCTGTGACTGTCATGACTTGAGGTAAAATGTAACATATTACGCATAAGTTACTCCTAAAGTTACCTTAAAAAAATATTGTTGCGTTTAACAAAAATATTGTTGCGTTTAACAAAAATATTGTTGCGTTACTCATTAGAAAGAGTATCTCTTCCAATCAGTCTTCATAAAATTAGAGCCTTGTACACGCAAGATCGTTGATATAATTGAACAGTATTGGAACCGGAGGTGATTGTCAACCTTAAAGGTTCGATTTCATCTTCACATGACTGAAGTTGCTCTGTAGTTTGACATAATGTCAATAGACTTAAATCCTGCTATTTGCTTAATCCAATTTCTTTCTTTTCCTCATGTTATTTTAAACCAGATATTCTCAACAGGTGTTCCGTGGCACACTACTGTGCCGCGAGGTTTGCTAGGTGTGGCGTGAAACTTCTGAGACTTTATCATTTTGCTGGTAACAGTAATACAAATATTTTTACTCAATATTTATGGTAAGTAAAGGTAAAGCTATCCCCTGTGCGATACGTACGAGCCTTGAACGGCGCATAGGGGATGTGGAGGTAGCGTTCCACATTTTCTTGACCTACGGTACGAACTGAGGTGGGGTGGTCAGTCCCACGCTCGACCGCCTTTACCTTCCCAAGGTACTCAATTTGATAGGAGGCTGAGTGGACCTCAGAGCGCCAGGCATGGGAACACTGTGAGAAAAGTCTTCAGTGTCCTGGCCGGGATTCGAACTCGAGCCACCCGATTCGTAGTCAGGCGCGCTACCGCCGCGGAGCTACGGTGACTCCTTATGGTAAGTAAAGAGCATGGGAAAAATATTCAGGAGCCTAAACACATTTATTTTAAAGGAAAATTATTGGTTTGTTTACGTCTTATAATTAGTGACCGAATTGTTGCCAACTTATACGTTAGTGTGCTGAGGGAACGCAATACAAACTATAGTGTGACGCGAATAAAAGAAGGTTGAGAACCACTGTTTTACCTTATTACAGACAGACCTTCCTTCAGATATGAAGAGTTTCAGGCCAGCTACGAGTAACTCCCAGTCTTACAATCGACCGTTAAACTTCAGGCCAAGTCACATTTTGCGTTAGAAACTATGACTTGGCCTCAACTTAGCGCTGAGTAGAAGCGTAGCGGTCGATAGTAAAACTGGGGTTACCCACGCAGTCAGTAAGGACGTCAGATGTCTGCGAAGAATAAGTAATCGCATACTTTTCACTATGTGGGTTAGTCGTCTCTGGCTTGAAATCCTTCACATAAACGCATATCATAACCTCGAGACCTTTGACACAGTAACCCTTGTATGTAATATTTCGTGTGAATCAATGTGCAATTTGGAAAATTAAATATTGAAATATATTTGTGGTAATAAGGCAAAGACTCGCAACGTATGTTTATATAGTTTCAGATAATATTGATACCAAATTTAAAGTAATCATCCAAGTGTGTAGTAGTTATTACGAAAAATTGGATATTGAAATAGGTTAACAACACGGAAAAATAGAAACGGGGACAGCCAATTTATATTTAAAATGCGTGGGGAAAAACAATGGTAACCCTCATTTTAAAAAGATGAGCTGAGTGCAGAAATACAGTGGTAATTCTCATGTGAGCTGAACTGTGGAAAGAGTTCAAGTTAATAACAACAGATGGCAGCATATTGGCCCTTTTTATGGGAAGCCCCATATGTCGGCAAGACAGAATGAATTTTACTAACCTAATATCTCAATTTATGCTCAATGCGGGTTACCATTGTTTTCCGCCATGCCCTTTATTTATAATGGAACTAATAATATTTGTGCCAAACTTGGTACGGATAAGTCCAATCGTATTGAAGATATGTCAAAATATTTTAAATACAGTAGGGGCCCGCTAATCTGAGCCCCACTAATCCGAAAATCCGGATAAACCAAACAGAGTCTAGGGAAAATATGCCAAATTATTTTTAAGTTTAACTGAAGAGGGGAAAAGAAAAAAATATATGTAAAAACGTGTATTTTGTATACAATGTACAAGAAAATGAACTCAAAGTACAGAAGCACAGGATATAATTTTAATTACATACTGTAATTAAAGTACGGTACTGTTCATTATAAAAAGCTCAAGAACATAGACCTACTAGAAAAGTGTAGGTCCGGATATTTAGAACTTTTGCTAATCCGAACAGGGCACATCCCCAATTAGTTCGGATTAGGGGGACTCTAGTGTACGACCAACGGTATGAGAGTAAATTGAAATATTATGTTTTCAAAATTGGTTGGCAACTAATAACTGAGACTTCTGTTGAAAGCAAAGTACCTCTATGATCTGTCCCAGTATTTAAAAGCTATTTTAATGCGAACACGGCCATCGATTTATAAGTAATTGGAAATGTTTTTTTAAAGGTTCGACATACTGAATACTGGGGCGCCTGCGGCGGACGGCTTACCTCTATAGCCTGCTCAAGTAGCTACATGCCAAGTTTGGTGCGGTTAGGCATAATGGTATACAAACAGTTTCAAAAATTTCTGTTTCGAAACTAGTTGGCAACACTCTCAAGTAGGGTGCCTGCGTCGCACGCGTTGTCTCTATAACCAATCACAGTAGCTACAGCGTCGAAGGACGATGTCAAATATAATGTCCTCTGTGCAGTTCAGCAGTTCTAGTATGACATGTAAAGGTATAATAACTGTTATGAATGAGGGGAAAGAAATGAATTGACGAAGTTTCGTAGTAAGTTTCTTGTGGCAATAATTATATTGGTTTTATTATGCGTTAGTTAACTGTTTAAATAGATGCACTCAATGGGGTGTTTACAAAGAAAGCACCCTTGTATCCGAATTATAAGGTGGTAACGTTTCACAAGAAAATAAAGTTTTAGTTAAATTTTATTAATAACCTTTAGGCATCTAAGGCTCAGGGCGGGATAGGGGTAGTGAAAGGATTCGGGAAGGGCCTATCTTGAAGGTACCATCGCGGCATTTGCCTGGTGTGACTGAGGAAAAGTCCTGAAAAAAATATCTAAAGTCATACTAGGCTCGGATCGATCCCACGACCTACCGAAAGCTATGCCAACGCTCTACCACTGAGCTACAGCGGCTCAGTAAATTAACGTTTTAATCTTGCATTTTTGTACGTATAGACACACAACCTTGTACCAGCGCGTAAAAGGTATTTTGAAACGTTTTAGACATGTCTTTTACCTGCGGTAAAAATTAATGACACGCACTAAAAGAGTATCCCAGTCCCCTTTATGTCCTTTACACACGGTCGCTAACTACTTTAGTAGGTCGTAGACAAAACACAACTAACTAAATTTTTTAGTACTCGTGTCCAAACGTTTGGTTGATGCTATAGATTGACCAAAGAATTTATTCGCTATAAAACTATTATTTTTGTTGTTGTTATTTTTGATTAAACAATTTTTCTGTGTAATTGCAGCTACCTTAAATTCACACACATGTATTGATAAAACTAACTAACATAGTGGAAAGTAAGCATCAATTTGCATGATTAAATCTTGATCATACGAAACGGTGGCATGGCATGGGGGGTAATATCGCCGGTCACTCCAGTAAAAGAAATACTAAATCGTGATCATCCTTGTATTACTAAAACATTTTGTTTATTTTTTACAGAATTTCGCCTGCAAATATCATCCCAGTCGTAGGTTTTATTGGAATAGCCGTTGTAGCTATTATATTAAAAGTTTGTGGGTGCCTTGATAAATGTAGAGGGACTGAAACACAAACACAGATTCAACGTAAGTACCATCTAAAGTGAATAACACAAGTAATCCTTAACAAATATGTTTATTGTAAAACAGAGTTTGTAAAAAGTCCTTCAAAGAGCAACAAAAATGGACAATGGACGTTATTTCCCGTCTAGCCTTCAATTGGCAACGCCAGTCTTCCATAAATGGACTTCGTCCTTTTGTAAGTCAATTTTATAATACATATATTTGAATATTAATTCCGTTCATACAAAGATATTGTACAAGATATTATGTCAAAATTCACAGAAGAAAAATAGTCTTTGTAATGATTAGCATTTAAAACTGGTTTCTTTAGTAGTTGGCTGATTTTTCTACCACGGCCGCGATCAAAATCTAGGAGTATTGTAGAGCAATTTGCTAGCAATCGATGAATACTGTGAATACGGGTTCCATTGTCGATCTTTGAATCGAGAAATTTATTCTATACATTTTAAAGTACTGTTAAAATGCAGTGCCCGATCGGAGGGATGGGGAGGGGGGATCAAAAGAGGGCAAGCGCCTCGGATTGAAATTGAGCTAAACATGTTCAAAATTTCAATACCGGCGCGTTAAGACATTTTTTTAATGTTATTCCATACAACCTACCTTCATCTTTAAATTTCAAAACTGCGATTCAAGTCGGATAGACAGGTCTACTGCATTACTGGAGTTAGCAATAGCGATGTCACGACAGGCTCCAGAGATGATAACAAAAGTACACTACGTGATGCGAGACAATGTTTTGGCCGTCGCGTCGGCCGGTCGTGTTGTTTGGCTAAGAAACGATCGAAAGGGCGGTAAAATTTTAACTTTGCCCGTCCATAAGACAATTTCTAGATTCGGCACTGCTAAAATGTAATTCAAAAGAGCTCATCTCTCTTCGATACTACGATATTTGAAAACTGTATTTAAGACTTTTCTTCTGATTGCAATGTAACTCGAACACATTGCCGCAGAATTTCTAGTTTCTCACATTAAGCACTGTGCTCAACGTAGCCACTTAGTAGAATCAGCTCAGTATTCTCAACTGTGAAAGGTAAACGTCTTTTAGCCTTTAGCATCTGCAACTGAACCAACTTTCATACACTCTTGTGTTCTCTAAATGTATAAAATTATGAACACATTAGATTCTCCCGCAGATAGTATTTTACAGTAGGCGCTCTTTAATCCGGCACTTGGGGAGCATGGCCGTGCCAGATTAGTGATTTTGCCGGATGTCAATATAGTTTTTAATGGGAATACCAAAGAAAAATTAATACGAAACAGTACGGTAATGATATTTAAAACAAGTTGTACAGGTAATGAGCTGCTGTATGGCAAGAAAAAATACATATGAACGTTATGTTTTAAAAGTCTCTGATATATCGTCAACAAACCTCCGAATCCACCCGAAAATTCCGAACTCAAGCAGCTCGATCGGTGACAGATTACAGAAGGTGCCAATTATTATAATGTGTATTATAGTAATTATTATAAGGTGTATTAATTATAAGAATATTTTTTAAAGTTATTTTTTAATTTTAATTATCAATTAATGATTTTTTATTTATATAAGTAAAGCACTTCGTTCTAAGTAATTCTTTATTACTAAATAAGTGATTCAGTATGGATCAATTCCTAATTCTCAATGAAACATATGCATGCAAGCTTTGAAATAAGTAGAAGTAGGTGAAGTTTACAGACAAAGAAAAAAATTATAGCTGAAAAAGATGTATGTATAAAAATTAATAAAGAAAGGAGATTAATAAAAATAAAAATTATTGCAGCAGTAGAAAATTTGAACCCTTTAACTTGGATAATGGAAGAATTGAGGATTTCTTAGATCATCTTATGAGTGTTACAAAAGAGTATGATTAAGTAGGTTTAATTGTGCGTAATCAGAGTTAGCCTCACAGACCATTTTGGCTATAATTTCAAAAGGCACGAAATATGGCAGTAGAACATGTTTTGTAGACTTTTCAAAAAGTCATACAATCAAACGGTTCCTTTTTTAACACAAGAATCATTTTTATCAATTTCTACCGGTTTAACACAATGAGTATAAGATATGAAAATACCATGACCAAGATTGAGAAATTCAAGAAGTTTCCTATTCAGACATGTGATATGAGGATGGGCGTGGAAGAGATACGTAATGGAAATATTTAGGAATAAGGTAGAGAACCACCATAATGTGTAAGAAGCCAATCAATCTGCGCGCTAGTTGGTAAGGTGAACGGTCTAATGCAGAAAAATTGTATTATAAAATTAAAGAGGAGAAAATGAGATATATGAACGTTTATTCACTCGATCCTATTGCTCTACGGTAAAAAAATATCCCGTGGATTATTTACAGAGGTGAAGAATAACCTATCATCTACCAAACTGAGGAAATAGTAAAATTTACTATTGTACCCCCGCAGAGCCTATATCATCCACTCTTGCGAAATCTTTCTAGGGGTAAACTTCCCTTTACCCTATGCAAATCTTGTGCTGTTTCCTTGAATGATGACGACTGTGCTCATAGGGATACTAAATGAGTAAGTCTGGGAACGTGATTAGCACATGAAGAAAAGCAGTAGTGAAAGGATATAGGACATAGAAAAGTCACGAGGTATGGAAATATGATGCTGTGCCGTACGAGGCCAAAAAGAAACAAATAGGCCTTTTCGCGGGTTATATACCCTCGTGGTTTAGAATGTAACATCACGATTTTCGATCATCAATACGTAAGCACGTTGGTTCGATCCCAATGGCAGACCACACTGATTTGTTCAACATAAAGTAAGAAACGTAACAGATTTATTCTAGTTCGGTTGCTTAAAGCGAAAAGGCATCACCGAGACAACCCCATCCCTTTCCCGCACCCACAATTTTTCATCTCTCCAATGGTATCAAATTTGCTTATGGAACTTATGTTAAACAATAGCGCCAAATGTTTTCAAATAGTGATTTGATTGTGAATTACCATTTTAACACGGCTACGTTTGGGTATAATGTGTTAAATCGAATTCTATCTTCGAGCAATGTTATTGCATAGTGTCTGCACGGTACAGCGTACTCCTTTACGATCTTCTGATAATTGAATAACAACCAAAAGGCCGTAGATCAGTTGGTAGAGCGTTTTCTTCGAATTCTGGAGGTTCTGGTTACGATAACAGTGGCCAACTATCCTGACAGGTTTCCAGAAGTTTCCTCAGTCACACCAGGCAAATACTGGGATGGTAACTTAAATTTAGGTAACTGTTTCCTTCTCACACCCTTTTCCCTAACCCGTCTAGGCCTGAGCATTATATACATAAAGTCCACAAATAAATATTCATTTAAAAAATCGAATACCATTGCTTAGAGATGGAACTGGACTTTCGGTCATTGTTGTACTTAAAACACTTTACGTTGCAAATAGAGGAAGGAATTTCACAAAGTACTTGTTTAATTAAATGTCAGTGTGTACTGAAGCTATATTCAAGTAGACTTTAATTCCTTAACCATAACCCCTTACCACCGGATGAAGGTCAAATTTCGCACAAGTGATGCAGTACTATCTTATTCAAATTTCAAAACCATACCCAATTTTTTAAATAGAATTTCATTTATGATATTTAGGGATAAGGATCAAGCCGGGATAGGGGGAGGGGAAAGGCTCGGGAATGTGTCTACGAGGGCCTAAGTTGAAGGTACCATCCCAGTATTTGATTGGTATGACTGAGGAAAAACCCTACAAAAAACAGTCAGACTGCTTGGGCGTTGAAATTGAACCCACAACCTCGCCAGCACTTTACCACTGAAGGACGAGCAGCCAAAGTATAGAAAACGGCTTCTCAGTGGGCTGCCGCTGTTAAATGAAATTTGACTCTTAAATCTGTTCCTGCGCCAGGTCAGTGTACTACCTACACTAGCGCTGGTTAAAATCAACGTTGATGACACAGGTAGCCATGTTCAGCAGGCAAACGTTTTTCTTTCGTCAATACTATTTTTGATACACAAAATAGGAAGAGTAGTGTCGCGTTTGAGAACTAATAATTTCTTAAACTGATAAACACAAATTAAAATTAGTTTCTCCATTGCATTGAGAGACTTTTCTGGTCCAACCTCATGACCCATTTCAAATAAAGAAAAAATGACCGGATTCGAATATGATAGATTTCAAGTTCTCGCACAAGTTGTTAAAGCGCTAAAGGTTGTTCCTGTAACCACGATAGGGTTAATATTTTTTATTACCACCTACGTTTGAGAAATAAGAGTGTCTCATTTAACAGTCCAATACTCCTGGACTGAACTTGCTTCAGTGGTAAGGAGTTACTGTTTATTTACTATGATAACATTCACTACAGTCCATTAGTTAACTAAATGCTCCGTGCACTGGGATAACGTCGTACAAGTGTAATCGTTTGTGTAAATTGCGCATTGCTTTAGAACAGCGAGTCTAGGTCGACAAGGTTGCTAATTTGTAGGTTTTGCCGGATCTTGGCTCACCGAGGCTCGCGGTTGGCAGCTAGTGCTCAATTTACACAGGCGATGACATTTGTACGACTCCAGTCCACGTGTACGACTTCACCCCATATTTGTGTATTTGTTTCCTTCAAAGCATTTCATATGTTTCTGAGTAAGTGTGACAACAATGTAATGATTGCAAATAAAAGAGCTTTTGTTTTCTGTAATTGCAGCTTCCGAGGAAATTGCATCCGTAAGTGTTGTAGAAGTCACTACATGCACTGAAGCTTGTTCTCTTCCTTTGCCTCCACCTCCATATCAATACATGTCACCTCCAACTTATGAACAGGCAGTGCAATCCAACTTCAATACTGCAGTTGCATTGTGTCATACACACCAGGTATGCCTCACACGCCACGGCGTTAGTAATACACCACCATGCTCACATTGTCCTGTTCAGAACCAACAAGAATCAGCTGTCCATTATCCTTTCAGGACTGTCCCACATGACCTACGAAGAACGTTTTCAGTGTAGCAATCAACAGTGCGTTATTTATGATGAAGACAGAAATACAAGAACCCACGAAGCACAATGGATACAGTGTCACGAAAACCACAGTGATACGCGGTTATCTAGAACAAAAGGGTAATTGTTGAATGAGGCTGTGAAACATCTGAAACAATGATGGAATGATGCCGTTATCTTAAAAGGTGAAATACATATCCGATTTCCTACATAATATGATTACATTAATCTCGCTGAACTACGATTCAATGGACACTGTACGTAGGTTCAAACACCAGAAGCGAATATGCATTTAGTGGTTATAATTCAATAATCAGAAAGTGTAGTGAATTATGTATGTGTTTTACTAATATCTGGTATCTATGACTATGTATCGTATGATAGCTTTCACATGAAATTTGATGTAGATGCTGAGACTCAGAGTGAAAGAGTTACAAGTGACATTAATAAATAAACTTTCGGTTTCATCATTTATACATGACACCCACGAAATACATGTGACACCAAAATTTTCAGTGCCACAGTATTGCTTCTGTGTTTCTTAACTTAGGGATATCAGACGTTCCGATTTTCGCGGGACACTTTCGTTCTTTCTAACTTAAGACCAAATCCAGGGACCAAATATTTTGTCGTAATACGCTATCATTTGGAAGTTTAATGACTATTGTACCGTGGTACGAGGTGATTAAGTAGTTTAATTTTCACTCGCGTTGCTTTCAATATCAGTACTGTTGTATATGTATGTATATACAGTGTGGAAACGTAATGAACCTACAAACTTCGAGGGATGGAAGTACATCAAAATACAAGAAAAAGTCTGGAGTGGAACTTTCGCCGCGTTTTGAAGATACAGGCAGTCGTAAGCATGGCAAAAATTAATTTTACAGACTCTTCATTTCCAATATCACTAGCAGTAGAGCTGATGTATCATGCTATCGCCAAAGACTTTACGCCTGTTCTATCCAAAAATGGATAAATTCCATAATTGTCGCCATATGTGCGCAAGCAATTCATCAAAGGATGTAGGAGATTCCCAAAAGTTCTGTGAAGAAAAGCAAAGTCTAGAAATGCATGAATAAAACGACTTTCCGTGTGAGAAAAGACGATGTGCGTAATCGTATATTATGGTGTTATGTTGTTTTTCCTATTATCATCAATAATTGTATACCTTGCATTAGACTACGACGATCCCAAAGTCTTTCTCGAGTTCCATCTGATGTCGTTGACCTTTACTTTGAAACATGGAATTGAGGTGCCATCTTTAAAACCTGGCTTACGCTCTCTCTGGTGAGGCAACTCCCAATTCAGTATTTGAGGTCTAAAGTAAATACTTGATACGAAATCAGTATAACCAAAAAGTAGGTAATATCGACAAGCGAAGTTCACTAAAACTTGAAGTTATCATATATTAGTTTCTATCTTGTCCAATCCCTACTTGCACGCTTTACATATAATATTCGTTCAACTATTCGCAACTTTGAGATAGCATTTTCATTTCCTACATAAACTCTTGACATAGTATCTTGCGTATTTCAAACTAATAAACATTTAATTATTTGGCAATAATTTCTATATAACGCAAATCATAACGCTAATCGATTTATGACTAACTCAACATTTCACAGCTATCTTTAACATTTTGTAGTTGCTTAAATATCCGCCAGTTTTCTCAAGTTGTATCATTTATAGTTTGTACAATAAGTTATTGATTCTCATCTTCGTTAATACATCTGACGTCATACTTTGAAAACGATTCACATAAATTCACTATAATATATACAGTATTATATTTGATTTAATTTCCTATTATATGTTTCAACAATAACTTCGCCCTTTTAATTTTCAATAATATAATCTTAATTTTCATTTTCTTTTACAACAATGTCAACATATAAAAGATTTAGAGATTCCATTTTTTATCTGACATAAAATTGCTTCCGACCGCACATCATCAACTGTAGCTTACCTAAGTTATACCACGTGAATAGGTAATGACATTGTCTCTTATTGTTAACAAATAAAGAAAACGTTCGTGGAATATGTTTGTTGTTCCTGACTTTTATGTAGCCATGCCCTCAATGGTATTATCAATGGTTATTTAAACTTTTAATTGTTGATACCACTTTAAATATGACGTTGAAGATGGAATCTTTGAAAGTATTACCAACGTGAAATCAACGTTTTTTCTTTATTTCTGTTTGTTACTGTGGGGAGTGTGTAACTCACTTAAACATTTAATCGTTGTTACAACTTGGAATACAATGTTGTAGAGATGGACATTCAACTGTATTGTCCTTGTAAAATGAACATGCGTGTTACTGTGATTAGTATATTTTATATGCTAAGTTCCTATTTTTATACGTTTTATTGTTCCTTTCCAATTAGCATATTCTGTTTATTTTGGGTCGAAATTTGATTTTACACTCACAATAATATATGTGGTATTATATATCACAAGCTTTTGTTGTGTCTGAGTACTGATATTTATAAACATGGTTTTAGAAATTTTTAATTATGTTTTTCAGTTTAGTTGTGGTGTATTATTTTTAAGAAAAAATATGTTTTTCTAGAATGTGTGAAATTATTGTAATTGTTTTTGTATTTTATGAATTAATTTACTTTCTGTTTAGGATGTGTCATGCCAAAGAAAAAGCTGGAAGGGTTAGTCCAAATAATAATAAATGGTTAGTGTAACCATACCTGATGGGATGACTCAAATATCAAATGAAGTAGAACTAAAAATATTTTGAATTGATATTAATTATAATGAAATTATTTGTTATATAAATAAATTATCATAAAGGATGAAGAAATATTCAAATTAAACACATTATGTTCCTTCTTTACCTCGTTTATTGACAGTTAAATTGTATAATTAGGTAAAGAAACAACAGGATTTTAAAAAAATCGTCAGGAGGACAATTTACATCGAAAAAGTATAACTTCGAGTTTTTAAATTTAAAATCCTAGAAAAAAAAAGCTTTATTGAACTGAATCATTTTTTAATAATAATTTTTAATTTCTGAAGAGTTATTTATGTTGAACTTTCGCGATTTATTGCACCTTTCCATAAAGTAATAAAATGCAATGAAAATGGAAATTGGTTAATAAACAAATGAACCACTATCTTCAAGCCCCAGCCACACACCTTTTATCAAAATTAACTGAAGATCTTAAAATCAAAAGGATACAAGAATTGACATTTGGAAACGAAAAAAAAAAAAAAAGACCGAGTTTCTGTTTTATGTAGTACACAAAATGTATATGATAAGTTCAAAATAAATGGTAAAATTTCACTTTCAATTCTGTCTGTGTTAATTTTTCTCCCTGTTGATTGTAATGAATACATTCGATTGTAATGAAACTTGCGGAATTCATTATGTATGCACCAAAATACTTTTCGGAGATATTCGATTTAATCATGAAACCAGTAACAGGGCCACAAGGAGGCTCGAAATTCGTGGAAAGGGAAATTGTTAAAGGAAGTTTTCTAATACTCCCGCCCCCACCTACACTACCGGCCAAAAGTATTGCATCATCCTGGTATCATCAGAAAATGAAGTGATTTCACATAACTATTAGCACGAATAGAACACTTTTATTTTCTAAATAGAAATACAAGTATATAACACAAAACCAAAACAAAACATTCTTAATTTGAAAAGAAATCGTTCAAATTTTTGATTCGTCTAAATACCCGCCCTTAGCTTTGAGTACAGCAACACAGAACCTACGCATCCTCGCAAGTAGTTTCTTAAATTTTGTGCTTCAATTTAATTCCAACATTTTTTAGGAAATGTTCCCGCAACTGTGTTTTATTGACTGGTCTAAGTTTTCCCCCGGTTTCTGTCTAACTCATCCCACTATAACTCTATTGGATTTAAGTCAGGGCTTTGAGATGGCCATCGCATGTTGACTAATTCTTTTTGTTTTTCTTTAGTTTCTAATTAATTACCTACACAATTTAGACGTGTGCTTCGGGTCATTGTCTTGTTGGAAAACCAATCCCTTACGTACAAGTATTTTGCCACTGGATATAACGTGTATCTGCAAGATCTTCTTTCTCTATTGAACTTTCAATTTTTAATTAATCACCAACATTCTCACCCGATAAACAACCCCATACCATCACCAATCCACAACCATGTTTTTCAGTTGGATTAATGCATTGTTCTATCGTATAATCTCCAGGAAGTCGGAAAACAAATTTTCTGCATTTATCTCCAAACGCATCGAATTTGTTTTTGTCACGAGAAAGCACTTATACCACTGTTGTAACGACAAATTGTTATGTTCTTTAGCCCAATATAATCTTTTTTAATTTTAGTTTTTTCTTAAAAATGTTTTTTTTTTTTTAGCTGCAATATACCCCTTTAAACCGTGTTCTCGAAGTGGTCGTTTGACTGTAGTAATAGATACAGCTGTTTCTCGGGGGGCATTAACTTGTTTCTCAAATTTCTGGTGCTGTGAGTGTTCGTTGAGGTTTGCTCGTGACAACTATAAATTTATTTTCGTTTTTTTAGTTACTCGTGGTCTTCCAGAACGTCAGCGATTAGAATTTAACTGACTCTCGTAGAAATGTTGAATAGCGTGAACAGCAGCAGATTGATGAATTTTCACTCGTTTTGCGATCTATCGCGTTGAAAACTTTAAATTGTTTAATTCAACAATCAGTGCACTTTTTTTTTTACTAATTTCGCGGAATTTTACCATAACTTTAATATGATTATTTTACCATAACTTTAATTAGTTTTGAGTGATATCATTATGATATATATTATGATGACCAATATATTGATATAATCTGATAATCGTTATCCGAAGTTTTTTTTCGAATTTAGCGATGTGAATTGATTTTAATTTTGTTATGTGTTGTTGGAGCAGCTTTTGCTTTGCGTTTAAGTGTCGGGTCTTGCTGCCGTGTTCACAATAATTACAATCCAAATATTTGAATATCTAAAGAGTTCTATGCGCTTAAATGGTTCTTTATTTCCTTGAACGATGTCTAAAGATTCATAAAATGTTCCTAATATTCTCCCACAAGATTCATCCTTTAACTGATGTGATTGCGGACACGAGTATTAATACTTCAGCATCTTTTTTAAGAACCACACCTGTAACTTAATCAGATAGTCTATTGTACTCTAATGATTATGCCTTAATACCGATGAATTCAAATGAGGTTTCTTGCCCTCATTGCGGCAAATATTTTGTAAATACAAGAATACTCTCCATTCTTGTGGGGAAAACTCATCAGGATTCTATTAGAACAAATTTCTCCTTCACTACTGCTCCTGTTCTCCTTCGAGCATCTTCATCTAGTCTAATCCACAACAATTCAAATGTGCTCGAATCCTCGCTATCCGAAACTAAGAAATTACTTAGTAGTTTTCTATTCCTCTCCTTCTTCGAGTTCCTAGATGTGCACGTTCTGCAGTGGCGGATGCTCTCTATGCAGTAATTAGTCAGGCGGTCAGAACAAACGATGTAGATACCTGGATGGACTAATCTCATTACTTGGGTTAAAGAAGGAGTTCGTTGTTGGCTAGACTATCATCGTGATGACATTCCTTGCCCTTCGACAAAACGGCGGAAACGAGCTCACCTAATGATTCTTTCAACATCAAGATTGTTGATCGAGATGTTCGTGGTGTGGTTCGCTTACTTATCTCCGGTGATATAATAGTTGCACCAGATGCCAATATTTTGAAAGACTTAAAGAAAAAAAAATCCACCTCAATCTGATTCTTTTATTATGCGGATCCTCCTCCTTCTGCTTCCATAATGTCTGGAATGTCTGCCTCCGAACTCTTGAAAGCTATCTTTCCCTTCTGGATCCGCAGGTGGATTGGATGCTCTTCGTTCATCGATTCTAAAAGATATTTTGATGTATAACGATGTTGACTTAAAAGATCAACTCATTACTTCTTTATATGATTTTATTTTTATTGTCTCTTCTGGAGAAGTACCTATGGATGTTCGTTCAATTTTCTTTCGAGCCACCTTGATTGTCTTAAGGAAGAAATGTGGAGGAATTCGTCCCATTGCGATCGGTAATGTGTGGCGTCGTCTGATAGCAAAAATTATATGTTTTCGAATTCGTGATTCCGTTAATACTTTTCTATCTCCTCACCAATTAGGAGTATGTGTTCCTTACGGTGCCGAGGCTGCTGTCCATGCCGCTCGTATTTACTTTTCATCTCATCATCCTCGTCCAAAAGCCGTCGTAAAGCTTGATTTTCGCAATGCCTTCAACGAATTAAATCGCGATGCCATGTTGAAAGTGGTTCAGTGTTATTCAGTGATTATGTTTTTCAGTGTTATTCTCAACCTAGCGATCTTTTTCTGGGTGATGACAACATTTTATCTCAACCTGGAGTCCAACAGGGTCCTGCACTTTTTGTAATTACACTACAATCTATTGTCAATTCTATAACAACCGAATTGAACTTATGGTACCTGGATGATGGCACTATCGCGAAATAATCCAGACCTACTTGTTTCTACCATACTTAACATTCGAGATGCATCTTCAGAAATTGGCTTACATTTGAATTTTTTAAAGTGCAAAGTCCGTTTCCTAAATGTTCAGCACGACCAGAACTATGTTCTTTATTCAAGATACATGGACTTGGTTCCTGGAATACGATTTATGACTTCTGATTCAGCATATCTACTTGGCTCCGCCGTCTCTACCGAGGCTCTTCGCAGTCTACTGATTGAGAAGATTTCTAAACTTGAATTTTTCTTTCCCCGCTTATCTTTGATTTCAGCACTTTCAGCATGCCATCTACTTCGTGCATCTTTTCCATCCCCTGTTTAATGTACTTTTTGCGTTGCTCTCCTTCTTGGCGGGAAGATACATTGTTACAGAGTTACGACAATGTTTTACAGGCAGACGTCGAATAGATCCATAATTGTTCTTTGAGGGACAATGCTTGGTTACGGGCGAGTAGTCCGTTTGGTCAGGCGGACTGGGCATTCGTTGGGCCATAGATTTGGCGATTCCGTCCTTTTTAGCGTCTTCCTATGGCTCTCGTCGTCTCGTTGAGTCTATCCTTCCATTGGGCCTCTGTATCGACCCGGACGCCTCTATTTGGGATTGTTCAGCACAATGGTCTACGTTAATTGGGTTTAATTCTCCTCGCTTGTATGTAAATAGCTCTGGGTCTTCTTGGGATGATCCTATCGTCAAACGTACACAATCGCAGTTACTACAATCCGCTACTTGTCTTGAAGATAAAGCCAGGCTACTAGCAGCGTATTCACCTGAGTCCGGTGCTTGGCTCCAAGCTTTGCCTTCTCCTCCTCTTGGCCTACATCTTTCGAATGAAAGCTTCCGTGTTGCTGTTGCCTTACGTTTAGGAGAAGACGTTGCGTACCTTCCGTTGTCCAGTCTGTGGAGCATTCGTGGATCAACGGGGCCTTCACGGTCTCTCCTGTGTAAGGTCTGCTGGCAGACACATACGTCACTCTAGTGTCAACGATGTCATTCTCTGAGCTCTTGTTTCTGCAAATATACCATTGGTATGTGAACCATCTGGTTGTAGCTGCTCCGACGGTAAGAGACCTGATGGAATGACACTAGTTCCATGGAAAAGAGGAAGGCCTCTATTATGGGATTTCACCTGCGCTGATACATTCGCCATTTCAAATGTTACTTATTCTTCCTTGAAAGCGGGTGGTGCTGCTATTCGTAGAGAGGCCGATAAAAACAGGAAATATTCTAATCAACTTGATAAGTTTATTTTTGTTGCGATCGGAATCGAATAAAGTGGTACTTGGAGCACGGAAGGCCTTAATTTTATTAAAGAGGTTGGTCAGCGAATACAGATCGTTTCTGGTGATGCCCGCGCGACAACCTTCTTGATCCAGCGTCTCAGTATTGCAGTTCAGAGAGGGGATGGATCATCTATTCTTGGTACGTTGCCTCCTGGGAAGGCATTAGATGAGATTTTCCTCCTTATTTTTTTTTGGTAACACTTCTGAAATATTCAATTCAGTTCTAATTGGTCTTTAATCTTGCATATGAAATACGAAATAGAAAATATGGTATTTATACGACCCTTAATATAACCCTTTGTAACAGTCCAAGCTCTAGCAATATAGGAAGACTGCACATTATTTTATGTATGTGTGTAATAGTGTTAGAACAAACCTGTAGAGAGGGCTCTCTCTTCCTCATATTTTAATCCTTATATTTCATGTATGCACGTGGTGGAGTGGGTGAATATATATGACATTATTATTTAAAGACAATTTGATACGAGAGCAAGACAATTTGGAATATATTTCTATAGCCAATAAAGAACATTATCGAGAATCAAAGTCAACGAATGCAGACGTTTACGTCAGATATTTTAATGTAATGTACTGTACAGACATATAACTTGAAGTCAGATCATACAATTAATATTTTCTCATCTTCAATTATACTTTTTTGTATGTAAATAAATGTTCATGTTGATAATCACATCAGTTGAAAATAATTTTAAGATCGTTTTTCACTGGTATAAGTAATTTTACTTTTGCAATAAATGTAAAAGCATAAAAATGTATTAATTATAATTTAAGTATAACACTAAATATATTTTTTATTAAAATTAGTAACAATTCTAATTATTAATCATAAATTTACAGCACTTCCAAGGGTGATGCAATACTTTGGGACAGTAGTGTATGTCATAGGTCCATGCGAGTCGTGTCAGTCGAACACATCTTCAAATACGAACAAAATAAGTTATATATATCGTAGATGTGTGAGAATCACAGGATGGCTATTTTTTTATGAAAGTCTACTATTTTGGTCAAAAAGACCCGAAGTGGTGGGATTTAGGCATTTTAGTAGTTACTTCTATGCTTATAATATTATCGCTTTCAAGAAATTTATCTAAGAAAGGTTGTGTTAGAAACTAAATATTTGTGCCAACCAAATTGTGATATTTCAGACTGTACTTAACGACAATGATTCCCTGTATCAAGTCAATAAACATTTTTCTTTTGTCAGTTTACTGACCATGGCTTGAGTTGGACTCAGGACTAGACATTTTCTTTACACCAGAAAAAGACCATTTAAGGAGAGAAAAGAAGGAAACGATTGGAAAATAAATAAAATAGGCCTTAGGTCCTTCAAAATGAGGGTATGTCCTTCAAAATAAGGACTTGTCGTTTAAAATAAGGACATATCCTTCAAAACAAGGATATGTCCTTCAAAATGAGGACACGTCCTTCAAAATTAGCAACATCCTTTAAAATGGGAAATAAGATCTGTCTCAAAATGGGGACATGTCCTTCAAGATAAGGACTTGTTTTAAAATCAAGACATCCTTCAAAATAGGGAAATGTCCTTCAAAATAAGGAAGCTATTTACAAAAGAGAACTTGTCCTTTAAAACTAGGACAGATCCTTTAAAATAAGGACATGTTCTTCAAAATGATAATTTGTCCTCCTAAATCGAGAATATGTCTTTTCCAAAGTAGCACGTCTGGTAACCCTGTTAACAAGTAAAGTCTAAATCGTGGAATAGAAATTAACTTTTTTATATTTTAAACGTAGTGTTCGTCAAGCTGTTTATATATATCAGTGTATTTTAAATTGACATTGTTCACAGGAAATGAACAGACAATGAACATAAGCAAGAATTGAACCAATTTGCTTAATACATTTTCTGTCATAACTGAATAACTACCTAATGTCATATATGCTCACACGCCTGTCCATTTCGGTCAGTTCATATAATTTTGTCTGTAATCAAGCCTCTAGATCTTGCAAGAATTGCTTAAATTTTTAATTATTTTGGATTAAGGAATATCCGGTCATCTTATTTATATTCTACTAACTGACTAACTCTATGGCTTACGGCAATCTCAAGTTCATCGCCGCAGTAACAAACGTTCGCCATTGGATTTTATTATCAGCAACATCAAACCAGTTTCCATCACGAACACATACTTCTCGAAGATCTCTTCTAATATCGTCCTCCCAACGACGTCCCGGTCTTCCCAACGATCTCCCTCCATGCGGCTTTATAACCAGGATAGAATAAACTTTTCGTTTCCCCCCTTCCTTTCCGGGCTACATGGCCTGCCCACCTTAGTCGTCGCGATTTCATTATTTTTACAACATCTGGTGAATCGTACAGTCCGTGCAGGTCTTCATTATGCAGTCTTCTCCATTCTCTAGTCATCTCGTCCCGTACATCTTTCTCAAAACCTTATTTTCAAACACTCGTAATTTATGTTCCTCTGCTAGGGTCACTCTAACTTTCGCAATCGTAAAGTATTACCGGCAGAATAACCGTTCTGTGTAATAGAAACACGCGTTGCCCGATACTAAGCGACTTATTATTGCTTCCATGACCTCGTTTTTGCTCGTTACATATACTCCCACGTATTTCAATTTCTTTACTTTTTCTATGTTCTCGTTCTTAATGGTTACGTATCTATTACCTTCGTTTGGTGAGTTCCGGCTTATCATATATTTTGTTTTATCTCTGTTTAACTGTAGGCCATTTTCATCCCCCGTTTCTACTAATACATCGGTGTTGCTTGTTTTGCATCTATATCGTTCCCTATAAAAGCTGCATCATCCGCGTATATGAACAGTAGATCCAAACCATGCAATGTTAGCCCCCTTTTTGTCCCCTTTCATCTTTAAAATTGCATATTCTAAAGCAAAGCTAAGCAATAGTGGCGACAAGGCATCACTTTGTTTCAATCCGTTGAGAATCTTGAAACTATCTGACATATTATTACCATCCATGAACCGTATGTTACTATTTCTCGACATTATTTAGCCGTGTAGAGTTTTCAGCTCTATGACCTCACATTAAAGACAGACATTCAAGATGTCGTCATTTGTCCATCTCTGAGCCTTGCCGACGTAATTCATTTTAAGGCTCAGGGTGGTAATGATGAAGCTGCTTCGCTGATCATGATTTGTTTTCGGTATTATCCTTTGTAGATCCCTCTACTAACATCAAGGCAGATATACTAGTTTTAATCCTCCCCGGAAAATTTCCAGTACTCACAGTATCTGGTCGGCATTCCCCTATACAAAACCTGGGGAGACACCTGGTGGGAGACCAGTATTTTTGTTCTACTAAATAATTTGTTTTCATTTTAAATCGTTTTGAAAATTTCATTTTATTTTACTTAATTGACAAGATTTACAGTGACTGTATTTTGTCCCTTTCGAAGTTTAATCTTTGATTTTATTCCGCATAAAAAATGCTTACTGAAAGAATACTAGATGGACCTGGCGGTTCATGCAATAATGAGCTGATTATCAGGTTTAAATACGCACATTTTAATGTAAGTTTGGTTCATTTATTTGCAAGTTATTACTTCACTGACTTTAAATCTACCTTTGTAAGTGTCTTCTGTGACTTATGTATGATATTTAATATGTACATTCAAGAATTGCTATAATATTGTTGTACTACCGATGTATAAGCGACTATACACGAGCAACGCAATAAGTTTCTAATTTGTAGAGCGGAGGATATGCCTAAAATTGTGGATTTTACATGTAAAAGCATAAAATTGGGAAGTTATTTTGTTTATGACCAAATAATTATGCATTTTAAACGTAGGCATCGTAGACGTTGTTTCCGGACTGCCATGTTGGCAAATGGCGGCCAAACTCAGGACAGCTTGTGCCTATAACAAGAGAACTAACCATCCAATTTCATTCATTATTTTTCCAAATTACAAGTATTTACTTTGAAAGCGTAAAACGCGGTAAGTTTGTTGTTTATGGCTAAATATTTTATTTTAAGCGTTGTAGGAATTGGTGGAATGATTTTGCGACTTCCATATGTTGGAAAATGGCGAACAAAATTAAGTTTTCTGCCTAGAACTAATTAACCGATTTCAATGATTTTTTTATTCAAATTATTTAGTTAAACATATAAAAACTCGACAAATTTATATTTTATGACTAAATAAAGTATACACAATGAAAGAATAGGGCTTGTTACAGGGTGTAGACGCCAGAGCAAAGGAACTAGACTTGGCTTGCGTAGAGAGTGGAAGGGCAACTACGATGTTGCTCAATTTCCTTCGCACTCTGTTTCACAGCGGAGAGGAAAACATCTTTCTTTAATGCTGTTCAGGAGCGAAGACAGCTTTGTCGTGTGACGTAACTACAACGCAGCTCAGTGAGGAAATAACATGTGGCAACAGTGTGTATGACGTTTGGCTAACTATCCAATGCAGTGGTTCTCCTTTCTTATTGGAAGGCGGACAAAACGGAAGACGACTGTATACTCTCCTTATAACCAGTATAGTTACTTGAAGCATTATTGTAGGCAATATTGGAAAGATTTTTCGACCGCCATATTAAACAATTTAAAATGCCACAATAGGACATTCACTTAAAACTCATAGCCCAAAAAACTTATTTCGGAGTCCGTTTCCCAATATGGTGACTCAGAGTGCATATAGTCAATGACTACAATGCTTAAATAACTCGTTTGCTTTAATTGATATTAATGAAAGGTTTCATGCTTTTACAGATAAAATGGACTACTTCGTTTTTTTTTTTTTAAAAAAAAGTGAGTTAATCCTCACCATACATGTGTTTTTTTTAGCGTAAATACTGTTTCTAGCTAGGCTTGGCCTTTCAATAGTCTTCAATATTATTTGAGTAGGTCCTCGCAAGGGCTGACAATAAAAAAATCCTTCAAAGGATTGACTATCTCCGAACGATTGTCTTACCATACATCTCTTACCTGTTTTATTGTTGTCATCATCCTCACAGTACATTGTCATGGCAGTTATTTTTGTATGACTTCAGAATAAAAAAAAGGATTCAAAAGTTGTGTTAGAAGATGTAAGCATTTTATTGGAGAACAGAAACCATCTCTTCTCTGCATCTATGTCAAAGAATCCACATTCTGTAGATAGAATAGAAAAAAAACTCTGAGATAATCAAACTTCGTTGTCATAGTAACAGTCAATTTTATGAATGACACAGCTACCATATCAGTCTTCTTTTTCTGGGTGTGTCATGGGTGATCTTTTGTGATAATTTGAACAACGAGTGACATTTTATATCTATTTTTGTCAACGTTATTTATTTTAGTGTGTATCCGTACACGTTCTCCCCTTTTCAGCAGAAAGCTAAACCACAGCTTGTTTCCCTGAGAAGAGATTCCAGTATATCCCAACTACTGCTCATATCTGAAAGAAATTTATACTGCGTGTTACCAAATAAATATATTTAATATAAAATTAAAAAAAAAAAGTTTCAGTTACAAGGAATAAAAATTACAGAAATTAGTTGTCGGCTCCAGAAGTCAAGGGATACAATACAGGTGGCGTTGACAAATAAAAAAAAGTTCAAGGTAAACTTTCATGTATGACCCGAAATATATGTTACACAAAAGTGTCATATTTTGTACATTAATTCATTAAGGTCCAACGTTTCTTTGTAAAAAATATGACAGTTTTGTGCCACATATATTTTGAGCTATATCAAAAAGATTCACTTGACCTTCCCCAATGTCACGTGCTCACCTTGGCTTGTAGACTGCTCATTGAACAGCAAGTGTGTTCTAATTGTCTTATCATGTACGTTACACTACTTCATGAAACGTTAAATAGATCTTCGATTTTCTTACATGGAAATCAAAGAAGTAGCTTTTAATCCACAGTATATTACTATCATGAGAAACGTAGCACTTCAATGCCTCACGTGGCAATAATATAAGTAATGTTTCCTGTATGATTGTTTGATAACTGATGATAAGTTTTAGAAGTCCTTAATCTATGCTCGTTATTTGTATTGGCAAGGCTGACTGGCACAATTATTGATCTTTCATTTGTCACCGTGCTACAACAGAAAACAGGTAAGTACTATATAACTTAACAAACTAATTGTATCGAAAGGTGAAATATAGAACCTAATACTCTATGCTGTATACAATTGGTTAGATAGATATTATAAATTATGCGTAAGGAGTGTCTTCTGAATTAACATCTGGTATCCCCACAATTTAATTTGATTATTTGTTATCTCGAGTGTGTTGGGAAAAACTTGCTAGAACCGGTGTCTCTTCTATGGTTTTGCTCGGCGCCTTGTAACCGAGAGATCCCGAAGTTCGATTCCTCGAGAAGTGGTTTGAAAACTAACTAAAATTATAGATGTCATCGTTCGGAGACGATTTGATAGTAACCCGACTTAACCTGGTGTTCCGGAGGACAAAGGATATTTTTCAATTCCTTACCTTTGAACAGTGTTTCTTTCAGGGGTGACCGGGAGGCGAATTTTACATTATATAGGTGAAAATCGCAACCAAGCGCGGAGTCATGTTCAACCACCAATCAAAATCTTTATAATATCTTCTACTCCGCTGCTAACTGTTCACTGTTATCTGCTGCTAGCTAGCAAGTCTACTATATATCAAAATAACCTTGTTTGAGAAAAGTTAGGAGGTTTAAAATCTAACTACAATTCTATCTGACAACTACCTCTTCGCTTTACACTTAACATGACCCACCGCGCAACTAAAATCATATGTACTGACTAGAAGGACTACATTTGAGAACTAACGCAAGACGAAAACAAGTTATTAAAGTTAATGCCAGTGTTAAATTCAGAAAATATACATTATCGTGAAGGGATTATGTTGGTAGCTGCTGCACACTAGCAGAAAATATTGCTGCCAGTAATGTATCAAATGTTTATAAATTATTGTAAACTAGTGTAAAAAGCAGGGAGGTAGATTAATCTCGAGTCTAATTCAAGCTTTTATTCGGTGATTTTAATTTTAGATTGTTCTAGAATACGAAGATACACTGCGCTAAATAAATAGTATATTTTCAAATCAAACTGATAGAAGTCTACAATCTAAGTGCGCCCATAATTATGAATTAATTATAGTAAGCAGGTGTACATAGTACGGAACCCAATATAAATGTACATTCTAAAACTATCGTAATTACAACTTCCGCGCGTAATTAAAAAAAATGGCAGTAATGTAAAGAAACATCTACCTCATTTTTATAGTATTGCATTTATTTAAATGTAGTGTCTTTTCTTATTTCGGATACGTAAAATGCAGAATGTGATGTAACCTTAAGGGTGTGATATGAGTGTAATAACATACGCCCTTAGATATTGTTTTTGCACTCACATTATCCCTTGATTTTACATCATATTCTGCATTCTACACATCCAAAATTAAGAAAATAACAAAGCACATTTCAACGCAATATAACAGAAGCACTTAGCTAATATAAAGAATTGCCCTATATTCCGTGCTTAAATTACGTATTTCAAACACTATAGAATAAAATGAACTGTGTTAAAACATTGTTCAAGTGGATTTAAAATATCCAACCGGTAAAACTGATTATTGCTACCATCTGCCATTCATTCACTTTTAACACCGTAACCGCATTTATTTAAATGCAGTTTGATTCGCTCCTTAACAAAGCCATCACGTTCTTGGAAAATTGTAGAAACATTATGTAGTTAAAAATAAGTAACCTAACAATCTATTAATTGCACACATTTACATACAAATTTGTTGTTGCACTGCTCTGGTTTCATTTTTTTGCAGCATTGTATTCTTCCCTTTGAGTATCACAAGCAAAAAAGTGGCTCCTGTATGTTCGCCTCGCCCTGATTTATTTCAAGTTTTGTGTGCTTTACAATACCCAAAATATTTTGAAATTTCCTCAAATCTTCTTCATTTGATATACACTCAGAAGACACTCATAGTGCTTTTACTGATGACATTTGAACTTCTTAGTACGTTTGTTTTAATGCTGGTCTCCATATCCTTTACTAAGTTTGTTTACAGCAGCCAATGCAGTATAAGCCGAGCAGCGGAGCGAAGGATGTTTTAAAGATTTTGATTGGTTGTTTAACATGACTCCGCCTACGGTCGCAATTTCCATCCACGTATATAAAATTCGCGGCCGGGAGAGGAGATGTTGCAGCCAGTGCACTTTAAATACGACACTGTATATTCAAAGTTCAATACATTTCCCAGACCAATCCATTCGGGTCCAGTTTCGGACCGGGTCATTTAAAGTGTCCTGGTTTCAGCTCTGATCACGGTCATTATTACCATAGTTGGTGAAACATTACGTTTGTATGTTGTGGATTTAGAATCATCTCTCGGAGACTCGCAGATTCGAGTCCTTCTACCTGTTATACGGACTCAACTTTACGAAGCTCTCTGTGAGTTTCATCAGGAAAGTGACACGATGACATTTAATCAGAAGTTCATGGGCGACGCCTTCCCATTTCATAAACTTGAAAGAGCTCTTGCCGAAGAATATCGTCCCTGAGACATGTGACGGACGGACTAAGACGAGACCCTCGAAATACTTTCACAGAGGCGGGTATATCAACAAGCTACCTCACGCGACAAAGACATGGTGCACCGATAGTTGGCGCTTTCACTGGCAACGAGAAACAAACCCCATTACTTTTAAAAATTATATCAATTGTTTGGAAGTTCATGTTTTCTTAATACATGTTTAACTGAAATTCTTTGTGTTCGTGAATGTGTACATCGAAACTTATTGAGAAGATGCAACAATGATTGAGTGATAGAAATATTAAACAAATGTACTTGTTCTGGCTGTATAGCCTACTATAATTAATGGGAAAAGTTTGTGTATATATTTTCAGTGCATTCTAAGAAATCTCACATAAAGCACAAAAATTCAAAGTACAAATTAAGAGACAGACAATCTTTTGTTCTGTGTAAACTATTTTCAACAAAGGTTTATGGTTAGAAAAGATGATACATTTTGTAGCTATCTGCCAATAAGCAAATAACTAAAAGTGGCTTATCAGTACGGATGCCAAAAGCAGGCTCCCCCCCGCATAAAAGTCAACTATTTTTTTTTTAAAAAAAAAACGAAACCTTAAATTTTGGAAACATTGGCTTTTTTTTTTTTTAGTTTTAAAGATTTCTGCATTCCACTTGACAAATTTTCTTTCACTTTACGAGTAAAGGAACTTTGTAACATGCAGTAATCATACCATACGCCACATACCTCACCAGATATGCAAGAAGAGCTTGGGACTTTCCCGATTTCACCTAAACTCATTCACTCCCGCTGCGCAATCTTCTCCACCAACCACACTACAGTTGCAATCTGATCACTTAGTTACGTAGATGATAACACACGTCATGTATACGATGTTTACAAGATACTACCGTTTCTCTTTCTTCCAGGGCTACTGTAAGACATTTCAGACTAACGTAAGTATTTTCGCTTTTTTTTCTTCATTTCTTTTTTTTTAAATAATGTCAAAAGAGTTTAATACATCGCACGTGAAATACGAAATATATGCGTGAAGTACTACGTGCATGCTGTAAACATTTACCGTTCATGAGTTACGTTAAATTCACAATCAAACAACCCGAAATGTAGCAGCTTCCTGTATTCTTCGTTGTACAATAGTGTGTATAGTAATAACATGTTGGAGTGATAATACAATATCAACAGAAAAAACTCTCCGCTGGGAGACTGGAGTCCCCGCCACCATAGCGAACCTAGTGGGCGAGCTTCAAATAGAATTTTGAGCTTCTAAAGGGGTAAAGTGTTATGCGCAACGCTCTCCTATATCTTAACGAAGACACACTCTAATACCTCAGGGGCTGTTCATCTGAACTTCGGAGTGCGCTCGTTTTCCTTCGGAAACCACGCCTCCTTTACGTCAAAGGCGGATAGCGCATAGGAAATTTCTTAGGAGGTGGTGAGAAATAATTTATTGTGGCCTTTTGGATAGGATTTTTTTGATAAAACAAAAAAACTGTTATAATCTACGCTATATTGCCTATAATATGAGACAGATTTGGTTTCAATAGCTACAGTACTTTCAGAGCTACGGCCTGTTATTTGAGTTGGATAGTGAATTTTTTATCCTTAAATAATTTATTATGGCTGTTTGGATGGGATTTTTTAAATATAATATGGAATAAGAGTATATAAATTCAGTAGCCTTGCCACGTATATCTATATAAGGATAAATTGCGGTATAAAAGATAAATTTTTGCTTGTAATGAAATTTCCACTCCTTTCAAAATTCCTAATGTCGTATGTTTTCCTTGTACTGACAAGATTATTTTGATTACAGTAAACCTACCAGACATCTCTATGAAATGTGATGCTTTAGAAATAACCTTTCAGTAGTTACTTCAGATTTTCTTTTTACTCAAAGCGATGTGAGTAAAAAAATAATAAAAAATACTTTTTAAGACATACTTTTTTAAAAACAATATGTATTAAAAAGTTAAAAATATTTTTTTATGCATGACTAAAAAGAAAAGCATGGCATGCGCTCTCATATACAGTCACTTTATAAGTTCTTGAATTGGCGCGGCCCATGTTATTCTTTTTAGTCATTCATAAACAAAATTATTTTTCACTTTTTCGTACGAATTGTATAAGAAAAGTATGTCTTTATTTTAAAGTTATTTCTGTGTTCGTATAGTTTCTCTCAAGCTAATATTTCCTGACCCAAATCCTAAAGCGTTCTGCAACCAGTCAAACGACAAATCGTTGAAGGTTAGTATTTATTTTAGGTTAAAGAAGTCCATATGCTTTTAAAATATAAAACTATATGAATGTAACAATAGAATATTGTATTGTCGCCCGACTTACGTCGCTGTGCAAATTTCATCATTGCGTGACGTCGGTAAATAAGTTAAATTAACGTTGCAAGATTTGAGGACACCACGAACCATTGTGAACTAAAGAAAAAAGAATGTAAAAAACTTGTATTTTTACATTTCCATATTTTCATTCTTGATTCACTGTGTACATGTTAAACTAGCAGAGAAATCAGCGAGACCTTGTTGTCAGTATCATAAACAAAAGAAAGCATTGTTATAAACTTCACAAAAAATTCGGGAAATGGGATGAAAAAATAAATTTAAGAAAATCAATTTTTCCTTGCTTTTTTTTTTTACCCTAAAGTCCTGAAAGGGCCTACAGACGATAAGAAAGGTCAATTCCTTATAAAGCTTTGCCCATTCTTAATACATCATTAAAAAAAAAAATCTTTACCAGTCAAGGAAAAAATTTAAAACTTTCGTGGTCCATCAACAAAGTCCGTGGTGTTTATCAGTTCGCGCAGTGCCCCTGTATTGTTCTAATAGATCAGCTAATAAGACCTTGTAATTGACACAAGCTTAAGAATAAAAAATCAGTATAAACTTCAAGAACATAGCAAAGTAGCTCAAAAGAAAGAAGAAATAGAATAAAATTAACATTTTGAGGAATATATTCGCTCTTTTCCGGTCTAACCACCCTTCTGATTATTAAACACCCTTCACCATCATTTTAAAATGTTCAAAGAAACTGAAGAATTGACAGCAAAAATGTTGATCTTGGGTGTCGAAAATGTTGATCTTGGGTGGGGGAAGTGGTCATTTTTGTATCAAAAAATTCCCATTCAAAAGATTTTTATAAAATCATTTTTATTATAAACTGATGAAAAATTGACGATTCGAATCAAATAACAGGCTGCAGCTCTGAAACTACTGCAGCTATTGAAGCAAAATATTTTTTATTTTATAGCCTATATATTGCAGATTGTAACAGTTTTTATTGTATCAAAAAATTCGCACTCAAACGGCAATAATAAATTATTTTCCCTCCGCCTATTGAAAGGTTCCCTATGTGCTATCCGCCCGTGACGTCACTGTAGCAAAAGCCGTTAGAACGTGATTCTGAACTTCGGAAGCGCCTGATGAACATACCTTCTCGCTGATTCTGTTGTACATACCTTGCTCTAATATATACAAAACTACAAATTCATGTACAATTCTTTACAAAATCCTTTAAGCAACTTCTTTAAACGTATGTCAGTATATACGTAAAGACAATAATCCTACGTATAATTAGCAAAGTAAGTATAACTCAATTGTTTAAAAACGATAACCGTCCAATGTCTAAGTTGTTTTTTAAAAATGCTGTTATCTGCTGATAACAAATTTTAACAGAAAAGAAGATTTTACTTAACGTAATATAAACATACTTACATATCTTCACACGGAGAAAAATTTTCCTAGGATTTAAGGACGTAACCTCCTTAAATCCGTAGGTTCCCTCCTGCAATAATCAGTTGGCAAGGATAGTATCCCACATAGCAGAGTACGTCCCTGGGACGTCCCATTTAGATCCCATTACCGTCAGAATGGTCCTGCTCCCATAGCGATGTCCTAAGGACGTCCGTGGGATAACTCTGTGGGCAATACAAACAGTTCATCCCGTATGGAGGTCCCCTGGATGTCCCCCGGAAAGCCGTGCGGGATTACCTATCTGGAATTTCTATAAATTAAATCGACCTTACTATTATTATTATTTAATTAATTATAACTATACGAAGGATATGCCTTCGTATAGTTATTCGAAGGATTAATTATAACTATACGTCCCATGGATGTAAACGGGACTTAAACAGGACGTCCTACGGACGTCCCGATATCCTGCCAGGAGATCCGTCAGATATCCCTGGGACGTCATTTTGCTATGTGGGATGACGGACGTAGCAAACAGCATTACCGAGCATGTGTACTGTTAACTGCTGTTTGCTCCTGCCTAGCATGCAATTCCAGACGCCAGTTCATGACGTCATGAAGTTATTTGCACTCTCATGCCAGTACGTAGCCACCGTCCTGCCTGCCTGTAGGGAAACCCAGGCTCGTAATGAGGGCTGATCCTTACGTACTGGCCGTCCAGCTGTCGTGGTTGTAGGTTCCCTCCTGCCTGGCAGAACGGTCCGTACATCGTATACGCGAGTTATCTCCAGAATGTATAGATGTATCAGACGGAAAGAATGGATGATGAACCTGTATCGGAAGGCCATAGCATGGTACTTCCTTCTGCTTCTCCATACGTTGAAATTAATAACTTCATTCTAGAGCAAAATGCCCCGAGAAGTAAACTGCAGATATTCGGAATTTAAGTATTTTATTCTTTCATAAACCAGACGTTAAATCCGATTAATGTTAGTATCTGCATACTTCTTGTCTTATAAACTATTATACTTAAATAATCGCACATTCGGCTTTTAGATATGAGCAGTAACATAAATGCATTAAGAAATCTTTAAATTATCACATATACTAATAATGTTAATGGCTTTGTCTTTCGTGTTTGCTTTAAAACAGATCTCCCGTGCACAATAATTATAGTTTTATCTTCTGGTTATAAACAAAACTGTGCTGCCATCTTGCGAGCTACTTGTAATACACCGCAACAACTTGCAACACATTTAACATTTCGCAACACACTTAACCTTCTCCTGCTAGACTGTGTCTCCTGCTGTATTTGCATGCAAACGTTCCCAATGTTGATACAAGCAGTGTCCTGCAAATCATGTGTTTCCAGCATCTATAGTGTTAATGCAGGCGGCTCTTGCTATTCCGTAGGAAATTGCCGTCTGTAATGTATATACTGACTTCTCCTTCTTTCATTCTTGGAAGGAGGTTCCATCTTGCTTGCCTGCGTTCCTATATGACGTCACTTTATTCATTTTACATGTCGGCAGGATATTCCGTCCTGCCAAAAATTGTGGCATGGAGAAACAACAGGAAGACGTAGGAAACATACATAATAAAGACTTTTCCCACTTGACATTACTTGTAATGCACGCACCACTAATCGCCAATTTCATTGAACGTGGGTTACTTACGTATTACGTATGTTCCGTACGTATTAACGTACGCAACCCACGTAATACTTCAAGTGTTACATTTACATTATTGGGAATGTAAGCGTTTTTCTCAGTGCATGCATTTGTGCACTGTTTGGTGATTATTCATTTTACATCCAACAAGATGGCGCCTCGTCACATTTTCATCATGATGTGCACGCCTGTCTGAATAACGCTGTACCAGATCGTTGGATAGGACGTCATATTGAGTACCCCCACGTTCACCTGATTTAACTCCACTTGGCTTTTACTTGTGGGGGACCCTCAGGAACGTGATGTACAGTAGGAAACCAGGCTCACTAGCGGAACTGCGCGACGAAATTGACATGGTCGGTGCATCTACCCTAGTGGGTACTCTGGAAAATGTCACCAGAAATGTAACTCATCGTACTCAAAAGTGTTTGGAGGCTGGTGGATTGCAGTTTGAGCACTTATTATAATTACTCCAAGAAAATGTTTATGTGACTTCACTTTTCAGTTTAGATCGTTTTCATACTCAAAATAATATACAAATTATTCTCTATTAAAGTGTGTATATATTTTTTTACGGACCCTGTATTTATATATCAATATATTTACAAGATAAAAAGATGCTTTTAATGAATAAATAGTTCTTATATTTTCTGTAGTTTTGCCCCGAAAGGTTCGTATTATTTGCTTCAATGCACATACCTACATAAGAACCAATACATCGACTCATTAATATACCAAATCGTCATACGTCTGCGTTTTGAAACAAAGCTCTCATTCAGTAAATAAATATTCTTGATTATTGAGTCAGTTTTTTTAAACGATTTTATTTTATGATTTTGAAAGCGGTATACACTTTCGACAACTTATTTTATTCTACTACTAATTCTAACATGAAAAAAGACAGATAATACCTTGTTTTTGTTGTTGGTTTAGGCAAGCAATGCCATTACTGGAAGACTTTAGATGAGAAGCAGACACTTGAGTTTCTATGCTACGTCGCTGGAGTCTGTTTGAAAGAACAATAGATGGATGACATGTAAGTAATTCTATTCTGTAGTTCAGTGTTTTTAGGTAATTACTTTTAAGTTACGTGTTTATAAGAGTACTTGTTAATAAGTTTTCACGCCCTTTTTCCCCCTCGATTTCCGGGAATTATTCAAACTTGGACCTAGCTAGAAACAAAATACTTTTCACGACCTGGGACAATTTAGTACAACAGTTAGATAAACCACTAAACCAAGTTTGAATAATAGCTCTTGAGCTAAATTCGCTGTTCTGATAATTCTGACCAAAATTATTTCTATTTTAAACGTCATGCCTATTTGAAATATCTCTTAGTTTCTACTTCCCATTTGTTGAGTACATAAGATAAGGTGAGGTTAGGTTAGCTCAGAGTTATTAATTTTCTTTCATATTATAAAATCTAAACTGGTTAGCGCGACAGTCCCTTAACGGCCCTGGCCTTTCGAAACTGTGTACCTGACTTTCGTGAGTCCAATCCGATATTTCTTCACTCAGTTTAACAATGACGCTAACAATAAATAGTATTGATGCAAAGATAGGAATCAGCTAACGAATTGCTTACGATATCTCTCGAGGCCTATTTTATGCTTTTCAGCTGAATGTTTTTATAGGACATTGCCGATTCCAGAATCATTTTATATGCAAGTGAAATTGACGATTAAAAATTTTGAGGTAATTTATATACAGTGGAACCTCAATATATCGAACCTCAGAAGGAATGAGAAATCTTTGAATTATATACCGAGGTTCGATTTATCAAGGTGATTTCTGACTGACTGTGATATATAGAGGTTCACAACAATAACATCGGTTATGGAGCGTTTTTCATCACTAATTTGATGTAATTAAAGGGTACTGTATTTTAATTTTTAACATGTCTGATGACAACAGGGTGGGGGTGTGGGGGTTTGCATGCGATAACAACTGCAAACAATGTTGGAGGTTACAGATGGTAACATGAACGTGCA
Organism: Lepisma saccharinum; assembly: GCA_022664845.1. NCBI lineage: Eukaryota > Metazoa > Arthropoda > Insecta > Zygentoma > Lepismatidae > Lepisma > Lepisma saccharinum. The sequence continues at coordinate 61,144 of JAGDQP010002149.1, forward strand.
AGAGAGACTCTAACCTTGCCAGTATTTAATAAATAAATAAATACGTAAATTAGCAATGATAATTATAGACGTACACGTCCTTACTTTTCATCTCACCGGGACAAAATACGAAACCTCCCGGTTCGCCGGAACTTCTCCTCAAAACCGGGACTGTCCTGGTGAAACCGGTATATCTGGCAAGCTTAAGTATACAAAACTGGATTTTAGTTACAAGTGCAAATTCGGATCTATCGGGATACAAACCAATTAATGAACGTACAATATTTATTTGTTAGAAAATAAAAATTGAAGAGTTTCATGTGTTTTCTATATTGAAATCTTTTTTCTTACACACTGAATTCTTCGGATAATTATAACCACCAGTGCTGTAGTTCCAAATATTTTCACAGGGTATACGCTTAAGTTTATGAATCTTTTAAGTGGAGACCACGTTTCCATATCTATTAATTGTTGATTCATGCTTCTATTATATATAGGGATGGAATAATTTAATTTTACAAAACAAAAAAATAAAAAGCAAAATGCTTTGATTATGTTGTAGTGAGGAACAAAGTTGAAATTATATACGTAATTTGTTACACTGACAGATGGAGAAACACGAAGATAGTTTAGACTCTCGCACAGCTAAATAAGATTTACTTGGTCAGCACGATCTGTACAGTATGATAAAACTTACTCCATACAAAGGGTTGCCAGATTCTGTAAATGAAAAACCGAGACATCCATCTGGTTAACATATTGAAGAAAAGTATATTTCATCATAATTATTACTTATAATGAAATTCATAATCTAACCTAACCTGTAATATGATCACTTCCCCTACTGATATTTATCTTTAAAGGCCGGCAGAGATCGTACTACTGGCTTACATAATCATAGAACCTTAACTCATTGGATAATTACATAATAATAATAATAAATCACAGCCATATTCAATCCACTAGTGGATGAGGCCTCTCCCCGAAGGGAGGATGTGGTCTACTACTCCCACGCTGACCAGACGGGTTGGGAGAGGAGAGCCGAAGCTCTCACTGTGATCGCCACTGTCTTTTATTCACAGCAGCTCCCCAATTGTCCTCACGATGCTGGGTCAACACCGAAATTTTTGAGCCCCCACCGGGAATCGAACCCGGGACCGCTCGCACTGAAGTCGAGCGCGCTACCGACTAGGCTACGCAGGAGCTCGGATAATTACATATTTACCCTTAAATAATACTTCAATTGTTGACACGTTCAGGCGTTTTCGTTCCTCTATCCATTGCATACTCATGAGAGAAAATACCCTATCCACGTTAACATTATGCCCAGAAACAAGATGAGTTCTTACAGTCACAAGGAATAAAAATCGCAACAAACAGGCGTCCCGAAAGTATATTTCGGGACGGTTCATTAAAAATCGGGATTGTCCCGGAAAACCGGGACCTCTATTAACCCTATCCATGCATCGAGAAGTCAAACGTTTACCTTACTTTTGAAAATATAAGTCGTATCTCATATTACTCAAGACCAGGGGACTCTGGGCTACTGATTCCCGAACTGGGCTAAGAACTCTCTTAGGGCCCATATTACCTATCCTCTGTAATAGTAAGGATAACTGATTTACCTTTGGCGGCTCTGAACAAGTGGGAGGGGCACGGGCTGCAGTCCTTTTAGAAGCCCGTAGTCCGGCTTTATTCAAGGTCTACATAAGGAGACCAACGTTCTGCTTAAATTAATTGTACACTATATGCGCATTTCTATAAACTTATTATAGTAGTCATAAGATAGCGATAAAATACTGACGCGCATCATGAAGTTAAACCCTGTTCCCCTTATCAACATTTTGTTCCCGTTCACGTGGAACCAAAAGTATTTAATCTCACTGGGTTAATTACCACATTAAGTACATAAATGAAACGAAAGTAGATGGTATCCGCATCATAGCAGAAGGTGTACCCTAATGTATAAGGTTAATCGGAGGGTATACGGCGTATGCCTTCGTATACCCTCAACTACAGCCCTGGTGACCACTACTAGCAGGCTACGAGAGGAAACACTCACTAACACGTTACCTTCCTCTTATCTGTCTCATACCAGTGGCGGCTCATCAGGTGAAGTTGGTGAAGTTCAGCTTCACTTATTATTTTAATATGCATTAACTAAACATGCATTAATAAGTATTAGTTAAGCAAGAAAGTCAGTGAACATCATATAAGATCTGATAGAGGCATTATCAATATCCTGTCTACGCCCCAAAGTCCCAGGATAAGTGTTAATGAACAAGGACAGTAAGAACGTGTTGATGGAGTACATAACTTATTATTTGTGTCACGAGCCGCCACTTCCTTACATCTGAACCAAGGATATTCTATTGGAACATCGTTGATGTGAACGAACTATTTGGGAGACGCGTGCAATTTGACTACTTGAATTTCCGGCATAACTTTTTTGGTTTTCTTTATAATATGGTTATTTCATTCACGGACATGGTATTTATAATGTGTTTTATTCAACAAGTATAAAGGGAACCAAGAAAGCTTTTTCGTTTTTTGTGGAGGTCTGTGTTCAATTGGCCCTCACACCGTGAGTTGAATGCGAATGGAGATCAGGCGAAGGTCAGTTGTTGGTGTGGGTATAGCCAACATACTACCTGGTTGTGGTAGTTCAGTTACACCATGAACGTGCGGAAGGACAGAGTGAACATGGGACCTCCACAGAGCGCCATAAGGGCGTGTATGCTGTACGAGTTCAAACTGAGGTCAAACGCAGCTGCAGGCCTTTGGTGAGGGTGTCGTGACTACGCGGACAGTGCAGCGGTGGTTTACTAAGTTTAAGGACGGTGACGAAACACCCGAAGACGCACCACGTGCAGGAAGACCAACACAGGTACCAAATGAAGTTCTTCAGGCAGTAATTGAGGCGAACAGTGGCCAGACATGTGAGAAACTAAGACTACAATTCAGTGTGAGTGGAGAAACCATTCGGCAGCACCTCCATCAACTTGGGAAGCACTACAAGTTGGGTCGATGGGTCCCACATGATTTGAATCCGTGCTAGAAGGCAACGCGAGCACACACCTGCTTCTTTGCTGTCTCGTCTGAGGAAGGAGCCATTTCTGGACAGGATGTTGACATGTGATGAGAAGTGGGTCCTGTACGAAGCTCCACGGCGCCGTCATCATTGGTTAGCATCCCATGAACCGGTTCCAAAACAGCTGAAACCAGCACTGCACCAGAAGAAGGTCCTCCTGTGTGTTTAGTGGACTGCTTGCGGCATCGTGCATCGGGAACTGCTACCAGCTGGTCAGAGCATCAATGCAACTCTACTGTCAGCAGTTCAGCCGTGTTCAAGAAAAACTCAAAACTCGGGAGCCAGCACTTCTGAATCGCAAAGGGGTCCTCCTGTTACAGGATAACGCTAAGCCCCACGTGGCTAGGATGTCCCGGGACACCATTCTGCGCCTTGGATGGAAAACACTATTGCATCCGTCATACTCCCCGAACATTGCACCATCCGATTTTCATCTGTTCCATTCCTTGGACAATCACCTTAGAGGACGCCAGTTCAAATCCCTAGTAGAGGTGCAAATTGCACTTGATACCTCCTTCGCTTCACGGCCCACCAAGTTCTACCGCGATGGAATCCATGGCCTTCCAGAACGTTGGCAGAAGGTCGTCGATGCTGATAGGGACTATTTTTGATCTTCCAGGCATGTCTTAGGTGACATATCGATGTTCGAAGGCTGTGGGTGAAAAAGCGACGGAACTTTCTTGCTTAACTTTATAGAATGAAGCTTATTTTTTGCCTAAAATTAAAGATTTATTGAATTTTACATGTTAACAAGACATCAAAAACTGTATAATAAGAACATTTAAATTTACTGGCCTTTCAGATAACAAAAATGAATATTTAAAATCAGATGAGAGATTAAACAAATAGCGACGCCAATGCGATTTGGACCTTCCACCATTTTTAATATGCGCCCATGGTTAGCGCGACTACAACAGTAGGTCACAACTTGTGATTTCACATTCTTTCGATTGTCATTAAGAGAAATCAAAAGAGAAATGCGTGCGCAATATTTTGCATACTCATGCACAGAGATTCCGCCAGTATTTTCAGTTTGCGGGGAGGTAAAGTAAAAAAAAAAAAATGGGATGGTGTGAGTGGAGTTTTGCACGGACCTTTCTATCGATTTTTGACCGTAAATATTTTTAAAAAATTGGGGGTACTATCGAGAATTTTTTGGGTGACACCCTCTAGAGGGGGTCTGGAAGAATCACTGCTCATGCGCCTTTACGGTCTGCTGTTATAATGATTTTTTAAAATTAAATGTGCAGGTTTCCACAATCCTTATCCACTGTTTCATCTCTATTTTCTCAGATTAATAGCAGTCATACCGATTTGCGTGTTCCTTGTTGTCCTTGCGATAGTGATCTCTGTAAAAATGCGACGGTGCTTTGAAGCAAATCAAGAGGATTCCACGGAAATGCAGGCGCAACGTGAGTACTCATATGTAATACATTTAGTACGGTAACAATGGAAATAAAGCAAGAACAGTTATGACTTTTGATTGACAATGTGCACGGATAAAAAGTCTCTGAGAAAACTTCAAGACTCTTGCCGAGTTGTCTGTTTTGTGTTATCTATCCGCCACAATTTTTCAGGCTAAAATGCTGTATTTATTAATAAATTATATACAATACAATAATCTAGCTTTGCCCAACATGACTGTATCTTTTCTGCCATTTGTTGCCATTATTTCTTGAATGTATTTAACGACTTATACAGTATTCCATCATCTGACCTAATCGGATCCTTTCTGTTATCTGTCCGCATCTATTTCTTGCAGATAAAGTGGTGTATTTATTGACGGCTTACATTTGCATGCTGGAGGCAACTTTGGATCAGGCTGATTAACGGCTTACATAAAAATAAACTAACCTAACTGTACTCAACTTAATCTTCCCGATTTAGTGGTGGGCAGATTAAGTAAATTCACTTTGTTCTACCTGACCTGATCTTCTTGATCAAAGTAGTAACGGGCAGATAATAGGGAAGGTCCATGTAAGATAAGAGGGAAGGTCCATGTAAGATAAGAGGGAAGGTCCATGTTAGATAAGACGGAAGGTCCATGTAAGATAAGAGGAAAGGTCCATGTAAGATAAGAGGGAAGGTCCATGTAATATAAGAGGGAAGGTCCATGTAAGATAAGATAAGATTAAATGAATTGTATGGGCGGTAACAGCAGGAAGGTCTATGTGCTTTCTACAACAATTATTATCAAAATGGTATAATTTGAGACTAGTCAGACTCCATCTTCAGAAATTCAATTGCTTAATTAGGGCACCATTTCCTTTACGTTTTAAAAATGGCCGTGTTCAAAGTAGAGGGGGGGGGGGGGGGGAGTTACATTTACTAAATTTTACAGAAGCGTTGGCCATTTTTAAGTCTTTATAACGTAGTTAATCTTTGTGTTTTACTGGTGATTTTTTTTACATGGTTGTTCACCAGAACAGATAGATGTCTCGTTTGACATGTCTTTCATTTGTGCATTGGCAGAAAATGGCAAAATTGTACACTTACGCCCTTTTCGCATGAACGAATATAATGGTATGATTTTTCTCGATGCCTAGAAGATAGGCAACCCAACTCACGTAGAGTGGGCTGTGTGTGAATCTGAGAATGTGTGCGTGAAAGCCCAAGGGTTAGAATAATTTTCTTTCTTTAGGAGAAAACGTTATGTCCTGGGTTTTGGCAAGAAATTTTTAATTTCTTGTGCGTAGAAAATAATGAAAATATTTGAGAGTCGTATTTCAAATACCAAAACAGCGAACCTAACACTATTTTTACTTTAGGTGAACCCTAGTTGAAATTTACTGAAAGGTGTTATTTAAATTGTCTAGTAGAAAATATCCTTACCGAACATGGAGAAACGAGTATGAACTTTGAGCTGTTAGGTAATTATTTCTTTCTTAATGAATCGAGTACAATACTGAAATGATATGTATTATTATTATTATTATTAATCATTGTGCTTATACTATAGAACACTAAAGTTATACACGAAAGACAAGAGAAAACATCTTTTTCTATCAGTTTTTAATAATGAGGCACGACATTCATGCTTTATCTTTTCTGGTAATATGTTGTTATTTATGTTTATCTTTTACAAATACGGTGTTAGTAGCAAAATACACAAAATATGTCGCGTGCGAAGTTATAGTAAATGTAATT
>JAGDQP010002149.1:67460-108986 GCA_022664845.1 Lepisma saccharinum
AGGAGTTGGTCTACTGCTCCTACGCTGACCAGACGAGTTGGGAGAGGAGAGCTTAAGCTCTCACTGTAATCGCCACTGTCTTTTATTCACAGCAGCTCCCCATAAACAGAGACAAAAAAAACTTTTTTAAGATATTCTTTTCTTAATCAATTCGTACTAAAAAGTAAAAAAAATAATTTTGTATATGCATGACTAAAAAGAAAAGCATGAGGCGCTCTCTCATATACAGTCACTTTATAAATTCTTAAAATGACGCGCCCCATTCTTTTCTTTTTAGTCATGCATAAACCAATTTTTTTTTTACTTTTTAGTACGAATTGATTAAGAAAAGAATGTCTTAAAAAGGTTTTTATTAATTTTTTTTTTGGAGTTATTTCGATGCACGGATACATTTTCTCAAGCTAAATGTTTTGTGACCCAAATCCCAAAGTGTTCTGCAACCAGGAAAACCCAGGCTAGTTGAAGGCTAGTATTTCTTTTAGGATAAAGAAGTTGAGAATAAAAGAAAAGTATTAAACATTGCTTTTAAAATATATAAATATATGAAAGTAACAATGGCATATTGTATCGTCACCGGACTTACGTCCCTCTGCAAAATTTCATCATTCTATGAAGTCGGGAAATGAATTAAATAAACGCTGCAAGATTTGATGACACCACGAACCATTGTGAACTAAAGAAAAGAATGGATGTTTGAGCATCATATGGAGAATATCTTAGATAAATGAAGAGTTTTCTCTTTCCAGGCAAATATTTGTGTATGTGCATGCATGCGGTAAACATCGATACGAGTATGTTTTATTCCGAGCGACCGTGCCTTACATGGTAGATCGTTGGTTTCGTATTCGGGAGGTCTTCGGTTCGATACCATTAGCTGACTGACCTGACTTAGGATTTCCCACTATTTTCCTCAGTCATACCAGACATGTATCGGGCTGGTACCTTCAATTTAAGACCTTCACATTTTATTGAATAAAGTAATATATATTTTTTAAACTTAAATCTACATTTTAGAACTTACGCTTCAGAGAACAGTCACACAAGAAAAAATAACTGTACATTTTTTTTCGTTTCAGCTCCAAGAGAAGGCTTAGATCTATACTATACTGTTCCCACTATAAGCATAGAAGAAACGACTTCAGTATTTCCTTCAGCTCCGCCTGCAACGAATCTGCAACGCCCGCCATCACCATCTCAGTCAGAGATACTTGATTTTGAAGTCAGTGTTTTTACAACGCCAGAACATTTATTTTATACATGTGAGGAATACGATAAACAACCTCCATTTTACTATTAGGTCGCAGAAAGTGTTAACCCACAGGAATTTAATTGCTTTTTCCACTTCCCATAGGTCAATCGCGTGACCTCAAACATTTCTGCACTATAGGAAACCTCTGAGAGTGGTCAAAGTAATTGAAAGGAGCGTGCTTCAACAGTTGTTGCGGTAGCCCAAGTGGTACAGCGCCATCTGGGAAAGCTGATTCTCTTGGAACTAACTGCGATGTGATTTGAGCTTCTTCATGTTTACAGCTGAAAAATGAAAAACAAACTAAAGGATAATATCGAACTCCGAAATCAAGTTACATTTTTTTACAGTGTATATATCCACCACGTACGGTAATCTATTTATATACATTATGATGTATGATGATCGTTACATCATATTTGCTATTTGTCACTATCACAATGTAAGTCCAAAGGTCAAACTTTCAGTAAGAATACATGGCGTGTATCACATAGACTCTGGAACATTCATTTTGCATTTACATAGAACATTGCCCAAGTTTTGTTATATTGGGCTAGTTGTCGGATCAAGAAAATATGTTTATGGCAAGGATATTCTAATAGAGGATGTGCTTATAGCTATCTCATACCCAGCGAAAGAGTAAAGTCAAAAAACAACTGAGCATCGACCAAGGCGACGCACCTGATTGGTTAGCAGACAACTCCAGAGCTTGTTTGCCTTCTTTGTTAGCCGAAAACAATGTTTCTGATTGGGTAAGTGGGCTAACTGGAGTAAGGGCTAAGTGGGCTAACTAAGATGTGACGTTCGGCTTCAAGTTCTTAGCGAAACCGCATATCCTCTATTACAACATTCTTGGTTTATGGGCCATTTTCACTAAATTGGATACCATATCTTTACATGCCTTCCTATTGCATCTTTGAGATTCCGTTTAAAACAAATTTCCTCCGATCTAGCGAAAAGAACTTGAAACAATTTTTACTGAAAACTAAGAACCATATCAGAAGTGATAAGAGGTCCGTGGAAAAGGCTCCTTGTAGGAAAATTCTATTGCAAGCTTTAATTTATGTGTTAACAGATATACAAGTTATAAAAGTTCCAAGAGAGAATCTATATTTTAGAAGCAGTTACGTTACGACTCACTCAAAGTAGAAACTATTCACTGGAAGTCGTCATCAGAATTTGGCGTCATCCCTTGTAGAGCCACCTATTGTCGTTCCCGTGAACTAGTATGGAGCGAGGTTATCGCGTATAAATCAAATCGCCACCTAACCATACTTTTCTAACCTAAGCTAACCAATGGTTAGTGTACTTTGTAAAATTTGAATATGCGTATACGTATAAAAAAAAAATGTTATTTTTCTTTAAGAAAAGTTACTGAGAATCGACCCAGAGTGACCGGATCAACTGTCCGATACTGTAACCAAAGCGCTAAAGCGGCAACTTCCGAGCTGCTGCTTGACAGTGTTCCTTATATAGTAGTGCTTTACGACACACATAAGTAAAAACTGATGGGGCGGCATCCTTCGAATTCTACTGTGATTGGCTCATGTTATCATTGATTCCGCCAAGATTTTTCAGTTTGGAGGGATGTAAAGCCAAAACTGGGAGGGATGTAAATGAGGTTTCGCACGATTTCTATCGATTTTTTACCGTAAAAATAATTGGGGTTTAACTCGAAAATTTGGGGGGTGACACTCCCACAGACAAGGAGTCTGGCAGAATCACTGTCCGTTATGTTCCAGTTCTTCCGTTTGGTTGTACATATGTGCCTTCTATATAGCCGTGACCACGCAAATCGTTTCGCAAAATTCCGCTATTTGGTAGTGCTGCGCATATCAACACATGGTTAAGTAGCAGTCTAAGTCACTTTTCATGGTGAGTATGGACATATAATTAATACAGCGGATAAACTATAATTAAGTTTTGTAATGGAAACGTGTAATCATTTTTCAGCATGCCTGCTTTTCTCGTAACTACTCTCGTGACTATTAATACACAAAATAAATCACTCGTTACTGATTACAATCAAGTTTTATAACTAAAACGTAATTGCTTCTGAAACATACATCCTGTCCTGTAACTTTTATGTCATAGCTGGTTTAATAACTTTCACCAATAGGGTTGCAGAGGAATAACAATTGACTGAAAACTCAGTTAATTGACGTTTAAGACAAGACATCTTGTGTATCACATTCTTCAAATTAGGGACTTCATTTAATAATCGTGAAGGATCAATGTTGCTTCTGTTGTCAAGAGAGCTTACTTAACTCGAAAGATACTATTAATTTACATCAAATCTGGCTGTTTGAAAATAAATCTCTAGTCTCATGTAACATTTAAGTTTATGTACTTATTTCTAAACAATGAACTCTATCTAAAAGCGACACTGGACTAACCAATGCCATTGAAAATGTAATAAATGTACGAAGCCAGGGAGCGGAGCAGACAGTTTATCTCATGTCTATCAAATATGGACATAATTTTCCATTTTATCTCAGTTTTTAGGCTTGGTATCACTGTGTGACCTTTTTTTTTCTTAATTCGCACAAATAACGTAAATATTATTTATAGGATGTGATGCACAATACGGTATGCTATTATATGAATAACACATAAACCTAAAATCGAGCCGCACTGATACCAAGCAAAAAAAAAGAAAAAAAAAAAAAATGAAAACTGAATGTTTGGTCCATATTATATTAGACTAGAAGTAGACAAACGAGGCTAAATGTTTTGTCTGGCGTCTATCTTTCGACACTAATCAGTCACTCCAGTATCGTTACGTAGAGCTCAATAACTTCAAGGAAATAGCAAATACATTTCACTCTCAAGGCGATCGTCTCAGCAAAGGAAATCTCGGAGGAGCCGACTTTAGCTCAGGGAGTAAGTAAATCAAACGAGTATAATGAAAGAAATCTAACCTGACTCTAACCATACCTTATTCCGTAATTGTGTAGAGTGTTGAAAATGCGTGTAAGGAAAACTCTAACCTGACTTGCTAATGAAAATTACTTCAGTGAGAATTGTAAAATGTTGAAAAATCAAAAGAGAGCAATTATGTATATGATTACAAAAAAGAAAGCAAGAAAAATAGTAACTTAAACGAGAATCAAACCTCAGCCTCCCGACGCTCTACCGACTTCCCTAAGATAACGCTTCTGCAGTGTTGTTTATCCTTCATGACATATTGAGCAGCACGATAACAGATAGCACTCGCTAAGATGACGTTAGTTCCGTCAATATTTCCTGTACGGAGACTGTCCTGTTTCACGGCCAATACCAAAAATATTCCAGTCAGTATAGGAATTATGCACGGAAGTGACGACAGCACAGAGAGTGATCAATTTTTCACGATACAGGTAAAATCTCGTTATAACGAATTCTACGGGACCGGCGATTTTATTTCGTTGTAAAGAAAATTCGTTGGAATGAACATTGTATTGGAGAACAAAAATTCGGCGGGGATTTCGAAAGACTTCGTTCTAACGGAATTCTCGTTATAATGACTTTCGTTGTATAGGAATTTTACCTGTATGCGTTGTTTGCACCGCGTATAGTAATAATAATAAAAAAGTAACCTTATCTATTTTGGTCAATTGTGCAAAATGCTGAGAAACGATGTAAAGAATAAATAAATCTAACCTAACTTTTCGTAATCTTAGTAAAATGTTAAAAAATTCAGATTAAAGGAATTATTTACAAGCTCAAAAAAGTAAAGTGGTTTGGAAAAAGAAGATAATCAAACAGGACATGGGCGGGAATCAAACCCTGGCCAGCGGTTCAAAAATATATACTATGCTAAGGCAGGAGCTGTAAGGGTTGCAAGGCAGCGTTTTGTCGTGCTCCCTTGAAAACCCTCCTCGATCCAACCCCCACATTTTAACGTTTTTCAAAATATTTAAAAAAATAAGAGCACTATCAAAAATGTAAGCGCATAGCGCACTAGCGCTTACAAATTACTATGAAATAAAATGGACAGCGATCTTGAGATCTTGTCCATTGATGAGTGATACGTTTTCAAAGAATGTGACGTCATTATTTAATTGAAGTCTCAGCACTCATCAATCGACAAGATTTCGAGCTCGCTGTCCATTGTATTTCACAGCAATTTGTACGATTCTAGTGCGCTATGCGCTTTTATTATTTTTATAGTGTGGTTAGTTTTTGAAATATTTTGAGAAATGTTAAAAATGTAGGGGTTGGAGGGAGGAGGCCTCTTAAACTTCAATACGTAATGGGACATATTCTGTTCACGGAGTCCAGGAGTTTGCTTATAGATGGCAGCACGTTACTCCGGTGCATAATTCCTACACCGATCCTCTTCTAAAACAAACAGGCAGGCCAAATTGTTATGCAATTTTACCAAGATCACAGCTCACAAAATAAATTGCACAGTGTTCCCATAAATAGCAAAGCAGGAATAAAAAATTATCCAGCTAATATGGAAGATTATAATATTGTTTCCCGCTTTACATTATATCATAGATGTAGAAGTAGCGCTGGTGTGCCGTATGTTACAACCATAGAGTTAGGAAGAAAATAGAGAGAACATACATGACGTCATAAAGCCAAATTCGGTTCATCGGCAGCCATCTTGTGTTCCCCCATTAGAGTCCCTCTATAGCGAGTACTGTGAGAATTGCCTTTTTTCGATAGAGTATAAGTGCACCTGAGAGAGGCAATACGCGGAAAAGAGGGTCTCTGAATATGGGGCCACACAAGATGGCCGAAATGCCTTGTCCCTTCCGTCTCTTGGCTTTATTCCTCTCTCCAACAAACCAGCCTAAGGTTCCCTCTATTTATATTCCTAACTCTATGGTTACAACTTTATTTTTTTGCTTTGATAAACCATGTGGAAATATAAGATTTGACTTACTTAAAGACAATGTTGCAACTATGTGCTTGGTATTAGTTCGTACGCAGAGTACAAATACAGTAGTAGCATCGCTTGCTTAAATTTTCGCCAATCCGAACCGTTAAGAATAGAAAGAAATTATTTTTCATTTCTATAGTGAATTCTTTAAACACAATTAGAAGTTCAAATTATGGTTAATTTCTGCACAAGTACTGTGATGAAAAATACGCTTCGTATATTTTCATTTTTATTTATTGCTTATTTCTAACTCATGTATTAATTATTAGGATTTCAGAGAAATAAATGGTAATGAGTTGATTTCAAAAGGAGACACTCATACAAAACTATTGGCATTCATACAAGATCGTGTATTCTGAATCATAATTCCATTCCCAAAGTGAAACAAAAGAACAAAAGTACAACAGGATGTAATACGGTAGATTATTGGCTATACTAGCACGATTTCAAGTTTATTACCGACAAGAACTTGGGCACGAACACCTGTAGCCAACAAAAACTCACAAATACACAGGAAATTGAGAAATTGAAATAGAATATCGAATCATTATCATTGTTCGCAGAGTCAATTCTGAGGTTCATTCTAAAATACGTGGGATTCGGAATAATGAAGCGTCAGTAGTTCGATTAGGGATTTAGCAACTGTGAGTGTTAAGCAGATGGTTGGCAGTTCTCCATAATGAAATTTGAACATTACCACGTAAGTATTTGATTAGTTCTCCTTGGATTCTCACCTTCTTGCATGCTTTAGGTTCTGAATGTATTTAAATTTGTAGAGTGAGTGCATTTAAATTTGTAGACGTGACTTATGCCAGATTAGCCCTAATGATCGAAGTCATTGGTGAACTGGATCTTAACTTCCAAATCCAGAATTAAATAATAGGAAAGCCTGATGGACCCAACGAACTAAACTTGTTCTGCGTGAAATTGGGGTAGGCCATCCCCAGGGTAGAGTCCCTGCCTCGACCCCAGACTCGGCGTCGAGACACGGAGTCTATAAGGACCTGTTTCCACAAAAGTTCCTCTTTGGGGATTTTTTGTGTCCCAGTTCCCGGATACAAACCTGAGCCCTGTTTCCGCGGTTGCGGGGCATTTGTTTGTTTTCAAACAAATTAATTACAAACTTGAGCTGAAAAACAAATACATAGTTATTCAAACACTTATTGATAATAGTTTTATTTGTTTTTAGTTGTTGCTTTATTTATGTTACTTTATATGTGTTTATGTCTCTATTTATATTTGTTTCCTTCCCACTTATTATACACATCTGTTTTCTTACATTGTTCATCCTTCACACATCACACTCTATTCTAAATTTCTTAATATTAAGTTTATTATTTTAAATGGTATGTCATTTTAGTTTAAGTTAAGTTTATTAAACTTAATTTTCTATTTTATTTGTTTTATTTCCTACTTCGTTACGTGATATTGCAAAGGTTTTTATAGTTTATTTAGCTGTCTATTCTCTATTACTAAATTTACAGGGTTCTAAGGTCTACTTCAGTGGCATTATTATTTGCTTCATTCACAAAATCAAACTAATCAAAGTTTACTGTTTCCCTTACTTAAGTTCCATTTGATTATCCCTTCCTTTATAACTATCCCATACCTACATCTACCCTACACCTAACCATCACCTAACCTATCTCTACCTAACCCATTCTCACTCACATCTCACATTCACTCAAGCAGGAGGAGTTGATTCAGAAGTTCATTCCCGGCGGCTGGACAAGTCCTCCAGATCTGCAGATCGGGGCCACTCCTGGGATATTCTCCTTTTCGTCTGCTCCTCCATACTACCACATTGCACCACTGCACTATAACACTTTGCACTATCACTCGCAGTCGTTTACTTATCCCGCCAATCCAGCGCCTCGGATACCGAATTCAGTCCTTACCCTTGGGTTGACAGCCAGGCACTGGGGGCAGAATCCACACGTAATAAGCCACTACCACATACTCTACATTTTCTGTTCACCCTCGCGACGACGACTTCAGTCGACCATCGGGGACCATCGAAGACCATAGCCGTGGATTAGATCTAAAGTCCACAAAGTTTGTGTGTATCCTCAATTGTTTCTATTCCCTTTGGTTTTCCCGGTCGAGCGCGCTCATCCATACCGTATCGTTCATCCATACCGATTATTATTTACATTTATTTATAGCACTTGAGTTTATAAAGTCCATAATTCCGTTTATACACGATTAATCGCTTCCGCACACGTAATTGTCCTCGTTTAATTCGCGATAGCGACTTTCGATCCGCCTGGCGGTAGCTCTCGAGCATTCCAGACGGGCTTTGCTCCAGTCGCGTTCGTTTATCCGTACCGACGAGTGGTTGTATATTAATTTGCAGTGCTCTAACTGCTAATTCCTTCATTAGTCGCATAATTTTTCTATGTATGTTCCTTTCAATTTTGTTAAAATTATTTTTTTTTTCATTTTTTACCATCGCCAACTGATCCAGGACTTCTCGTTTCGTTTCATCACGCAGCATTTCTATTATTGTTAGATTATTTAATTCCTCTCTTTGCTCCAGAATTCGTGTATTAACTGTTCCGTCCGTTTTTAATTGATTGTCCGTGCACTTAAGAACCACGTGTTCCGGTGTTGAGTCCAGACCACATTCGCACGCCGGAGAGGCCGCCAGTCCCAGTTCGTGTAGTTTTGATTTATAAGGTCCATGCCCACTCAGAAAGTGGACAATTCCTTTGTCAGGATTCCATCGTTCCCAAGTAAGTCGTTCCTCAATGCTTTCTATAAAAGCAAAAAGTCTTCTTGATTTTGTAGAAGTTTCCCAGTGTGATTGCCATATTTTTACAATTATCTCTTCGATTTCGGCATTTGATTTAAGATTTCAGTTGTCTTTGTTAAGTTATTCTTCTTTAACCAGTAGTAAGCAGCCGATGTCCTAGCTTCTAAATTCAATGGAAGTATTCCTAGGATTACATTTAATACCACCCCGCGGCGTTGGTATGTAAGCTCCGGACATTCTCCAAAGTATAGTTCTTTGCGCCCTGTCCAGTTTTCAGCCAATTTATTGTTTTCTTTTAGTCTGTGCGCCCAAATGCTCGACCCATAGGTGAAAATTACTTTTATTATCTGATTATTGTATAGGCCAATTAATTTTAAAGCTTGTTTGAATTTAGTATTCGCCAGAGTTATTAATTTATTTCCCCACTATCAAAATTTTATTTATTGTTTCCTCAATGTGGTCACTGAAAATTAATTTCTCGTCTATTATTACACCTAAAGACATTGAGAAAAGGGTATGGAATATCAAATATCAATTATCGAAGTTTAGAAATAAGTATCGGGAGAATCGAGAAATACTGGTAGCGACCTATCTCTATTTGTTAACATATAAAATTCTAGAAATACAGAAGAAGAAATTCATAACGGTTTAAGAAATACTGCGTACTGATTGAAAACATTCGTATACACACAAAGAGAATCGAGACAGAAAAGTCTCCGATTTCAGCCCCTCACATCATCCTATATGTGCTTTTATTCGCACCAACTTTGCGTTATGTTGAAGAAAAAAAATAAGCAGGGTAATAAATACTTCTTTCTTCATTGTCAATTTCCCTGTCCCTTCGCTTACGGATGACTATGCAGCCTCCTCCCCCCCACACAGATATACATTTATCCACATACCGTCACAAAATTAGAAGATGCACAATTTGTATTGTCGGTCCAATATGCATGAAACAACAGGGGAAAGAACGGGCCGATGACGGATAGAATGCTGATTTTATGAGGTTTGAAACTATAAAACAACCGCTAGCCATTATTGACATTTAAAACACCATATAATAATACTAGGTTTCCTAATATTTTCGGTGTGTATCAGTGACATAAAGAGAGAGAGAGAGAGAGAGAGAGAGAAAGCAATTTGCCTGGGCGTGCCTATATTTTTTCCTTCATATACCGACTGACTCTAATAAGTATAATCCGTAAAAGAGAACCAGTCAGAAGTGACAGAATAAGCGTGACAAAAGTCGATTTGAATCCGATGGAGCGGGAATGTTCCTGTTCCTTCCCGCTCATTGAAAGGTATTTTTAGGTGTTATTGTTAGTTGTCTTATATTTTTATATTCCCTACTAAATGAAAGAAGTATTAACATTAACAGTTCAAATTTTAAGACGACTTAAAGCAAACTTATAAAGAATTGCAGATTTAAAATCAAATTATACAAAATTATTGTAAGTATTTAAGATAGAAGAAGATACTGTGACCGCTAGCATTTGCCTTGCTAGTCACACATAAACCATCAGTCGCATATTTCTAAAAATGAGATGCGTTAAAACTCAAGAGGCGAAATACTTTGTACTCTTGGCTAATTCCGAACAAGAACGTTAGATCGCGCTGGAGTCGTCGAAATTATGATTGCAACTTTCAACAGAGGGGAGAAAATTGATATTTTTGCTCCTTAACTCTCGTAATTCCGTGGAATTATTAATAAAAACTGAACAGAAAAGTGTGTGTGACAAACCTCAAGTCATATATCATTGCAGCCAATGGTGGTGTTGCAAATTCATGGGTAGATGTTACTTTATTTACCTCAAGATAGCTGTTTGCTTGGAAAGACCCATGTCTTGGGTCGTCATTACCGTAGGTGGAATATACAGTGCTGGGAGCAGGTTCACTGGTTGGAGATCAGGAGTTTTGAGCGACGGCCCGTTGAACCATAGTACGACAAGGAACATGGGTAGGAAGCAGTACACAGGGCTTCTTGCTATGAAGGCCGGGGACGTTTAGAGCCCTCATCATAAGGAAGTTATTATTGTGATTTATACATAACTTGTGAACAGTCCAAGTAAGTATTTTCTTAACTTTCATATAATTTATGAGGATCAATATTTTCGAAGTACAAAGTGGAAGTGATAATTGAACCTAAAGTTTTATGAGAGGAGAAAGGAGAGAGGTCCAGTTTGTATATTTGCCTAATTACAGTAATAGCCGGTGACGTTCTATGTATATAAAAAGTAATAGTGAGCTCTATAGAAGTTTTGGGACAGAAAAATACATAATCTATGTGAGAAAATTACTATAGAAGTAATGTCGAGCTAGCGAAGTCAGGCTCGCACGGTCTGTGAGTTAAATAATAAGCGTCTCCCATCATTCTAAATTAGACCTGAGCTCATTTGTAATAATACTTTTACGTTCGCTTTGTTACGGTCTTGTAGGATAATCCAGGTCTGTCAGTAACTGTTTTGTTATTTTATTACTGAGCAAAAGGGAGGAAATAAGATAAACTTTTATACCCTTATGTTTCGTAATTATGGTAAATTATGGTATGTAAGAGTGTGAAGTACTGTTCAGAAAATTCTAGTCAAGTGTGCCAAAGTAGGTATGTTGGACACACACTTGTACAATTATTACACTCTTTTACATTTTTAGCGTCGGTATATTTAAATAGTCAAACTGAAGTACGAATGCAAAGTTAACACCGCCTGTACATTTTTTTTTGTTTAGACGAATGTTCCAAAAGTTGTTACAGTCAATCATATAATGTGCTTATGCTACTGTCAATAACATAGAATTATATGATTAGGTGGTATGTATAGCCAGGTTCGTAGTGATGAAATAGGGAGTTCCATCTTTTTGCAGTTTGTTGATTGCTGCAGTAGTTATTCTTGGAAATTCTTGAAGGTTGGGAGTTTCTAGATAACTCCATGAATAGGCTAGGATAATGTTGGTAGTGTGTTGTTGTGTTCCATTATTGAATTGGGAATTGGCTGTTTTCTGAGGAAGGTGAAACTGAGTGAATATTAATTCAAAGGCTATACATTCTTCGATATATAGTTAATATACCAAAAGGGTTAAAATAAAAAGGTATACGAAATTAATAAGAGGCGGTGTAGCGTGAATAAGTTTTAAGTGCGAACAACAGGTAATACTGCTAGCAGTGGTAAAGCTTCATGTGTGTACTTTCATGTACAAGGATAAAGTATAGGGTAAATTTATATTGGGATAATAACTGAAACATTTGTTATTTGAAAGAAACGAGACACTATATGAAGGTTTGTAATATTGTTTATTATGAAATTCATTCTGTCTTACAGCAAACGAAATCGTGGTTTCTGAATAAAGTTTTGAATAGAAATTTATCATTTTTATTGAAACATAAGTAATAGAAACGGAGGTAAAAATTCAAAACTTTCTTTTGCACTTTCTAATACATCCTTCAAGCAAAGTAAACTTCATTATTGATACTTTTCTGATATTTTGAGTATTCCTACTAGATTGTATAAGTAAATGGTTAGTCATTTTTACCATCCAACTCGAGAATTCTAAGCTGTAAAATTTTAAAAGGCCAATTAAATCAACATATTCGTACAACCCCTAGAAAATAAGGTCAAAATATTCCATACGAGATTGAAATAAATATTCTTGAGATTGCATTCCGGATTGTTAAGGACAAAAAGAAAATTTCAATTTCAATTCTCGGTATTTGCACAAGGTTCGTACAGTCCATTTAACTTCGTCTGGCTAAAAAGGAATTATTCAAGTTTTACATTATTTCTTTCAATCCACTCGATTTCATCACGTGTTTATTCTGATCAAGTGCGGAGAACGCTCAGTCGATTGAATCACATTGACCAGGTGTGCTACATCTGTTCGGCTGTAAGTATGTTACCCCTTGTAACATTGTCATTGGTAGGGTTTCAAGTCACGACCCTCTTTCATGGAAATGATTTACCTTTCTTTCAGTCCTATTGCGGAAGTTCTAATAGGGGGGATCTTGTAATAGTGGTTGAGCTGTGGTATAATCATTGTTGAGTTCGTCCTATTACTGGCTTGAGGACATCGACAAAGACCTGGCTTGTATCCATTTTGCTTTGGGAAACTAACAGACACGGTTGAGGGGTCTTGTTGGATACCCTTCTTCGTTATTTCTCGGTCAAGAACCACTACTTTTTGATACATCGAGAACGAGATGTCCACCGCTGTCAGATAGATTCCCCGGATAATCACCATCTTACCAGCCGTTCTGGACCGCGGTTGGCTAAAAGAAAGAGGGCCTGCTACACTACAGTAGAACAGTTAAACGACACAAAACATTGTATTTATATATTACTTTTGATTCCATGTGTATAATTTGTATTGCCGTTTTCAAAACTACATATTGTAGTAATGATAGGCATCTACCAATACACTTTGGAAGCAAATGGTGTAATAAGGCAAAACTAATTGTAGAAACAAGTTCGTTGGGTCTGAAAGGACTACGGACGGAGCATGGGAATCTTTCTGTAGAAAAGCGTTCTCCAACCTTCTTTATCAGCGGACCGAACTGGTTAAGCAAGAAGAGGACTAGATTCGCATCAAAAAGGATGAATTCAAAAGTAATATTGCAATTGTAATATATGTACTCTGTTGAATATTTAAAAATAATGACAAAATTAGAAGCGTTTCAGACTATTTTCTTTAGAACCAATGCAGAATATAGCAACTGTAATTTTACCCCGCGAGACGTATGGTGGAGTTCCCTGCTGTACAGTAGTCGGTACTACAATAAGGTTGTAACCAAAGGAGGGCAAGGGGGTGTGGCGCTCGCTTCCCCTAGCCAGAGAACATTATATTCTGTAGGATACAAAATAAAAATAAAATGTGTATATTTTCTTTCTATATTTTTATTTATTATTATTTTTTATTTTATTTATTTATCGTCAACAGAACAAGCTTTGTAGCCCAATTGTAGACCTCAATTGCAAAATATACCAAGTCCACCAGACTATTTTTTTCAGGAGGAACAAAAAAACTGTCCAAGGTCTTTGTATGCTATTCTATTAAGCTGAAAGTATTTTGTATTAAAAAAGTGTTTTTGAGTTGGAATTAGGATGTAATATTGATGCAAGTGGATAGCCCTTGGAATATAGATACCGACGAACAGGAAAAATGAAAATACACAAAAAGTGGACATGGGATGTTTTGCAATTCAGGTATTCAATGACAGAGTCAATATATAAAATTTTCATTTACAGACATTTTTATTATAATATTTCTAAATGCTTTAGAAGAGGAAGGCATATCACACAGACATCCAATTTGATAGAAGTTCTACCAATTTCATAGTAGGTAGTTACATATTCTCCAGATTGGTGACTTCATCATTATATTGTCCTTGCCTTTTTGCAGTGGAAGAAGAGACCAGTGTTGTCTACGCGAGTTTTTAATGACGGGACACGAAACTGTAACAATAATACTAAGTCTATGCAGTCTAAGCCATTTTGAACTATTTTCCTAAGAAATAATAGATCAGAAATGCTCTAACGAACATAAGCATGCACTGAGAGAAATCGAGGGCCCGGAAATTACATTCCAGTCATGGCTTTTCAAAAAAAAAAAAAATCTGTGAAAATTGACAGTAATTTTTGTAAGAACTGCAGTACGCATTTTGGCATTATTCCATTCTAAATTAAGGTTTTACGAAAAAGTCATTATAATGAGAAAATAACAGGCACTACGGGAAATTTGTACATGTATCCTGCTGAAAATACATTCTCGGCAGAAATGTAAACTGAGAAATGTAAGAAAGTCCATACACTCTGCACTTTTTATCAGGTAAAAACTCATGCATAAACTACATGAAATACATCATGTACGAAAAGCATGATCAGCAGTGCCAAAGAACAGTAAGCGCAAGGAAAATGAACATATTTGTTCTGATGGCTCATCGGAATAGCAGAAGTAAGATATGGAGTGTTTATGTGTTAATTAAATCAAACTTTAGCTCATTATCTTTTATGAGATTAAATAAAATTAATATTTAATCAATAAAAAATAATAATGATTGCACATTGCATATATGTTATTTTTTAGAGTTTCAAAAGGTGGTCAACAGATGGATCTACTTTTGGTAGGAGGAAAGCGAAGTGAGCAACCTTTTATATGTAATTAAATTGTTGTTTTTATTATTTAGTTATCGGTACAGCATTTAATGTCGTTTAGCTTTGATTGGCAACTAAATTATAACTGTTGATGTATTAGTAATTTAATGTTGGAAAGGAGTAAGTTCATGAAATGGATGTCACTACATTGTGGAGTAACCTTTTGATTAGAGGGAAAATTATGTAGAATTCTCTGTTTAATAAATCTTTTAATAAGACGTGGTGGAGCATTTGCTTGTGGTCGTCCAGGTTGTTCCTAAGCGCCCCAGTGATCATAGGCAGATACCTATAATATTATTTTCTGTGTAGCTGGTTGGAGATGTGAACAGTCCTATCTGGATAGCAATATGTGATAATCATCCTAGGTCCTGTTTCTATCACATTCACGGCCGTACAATTTCCCATTCTTTGCATGTAAACTTTACATGCATCAGGATTTCTTTACATGACTACATTCTTTAGTGATAAAGGTACATACCTGGCATGTACAACGTGCCATTCATTCTTGAATACGTGCCTACCATGTACTTCAGTACATTCTCATTGAACTGTAAAATAGGAATTCTTATAGAAACAGGATTCGTTAGAATTCCTGTATAAATTACATTCCCGGTAAAACCATTCCGGGGAATGTATTCGATATAGGTCTTCTAACGAATCCTGTTTCTACAGGAATTCCTGTATACAAGTACGTAATTCCGAATATTTTTTTTCTCTGTGTAGTACATTTTCTCTAACGCAGAAACGTTATTAAACTCTCTTCCCATCCTTATTACAAATCGTAACATTTTAAAAGCTTCATTTGTAATATTTGTTCTGTGGCTGTTAAACGTTAATTTCATATCAAACACGACACCAAGATTTTTAACTACGTCGGTCCTATTTAATGCATACTTATGAATTTAATAATTAAATCGATAAATCGTTTTATTTCTACTGAATGATAAATAAAACTTCGTATTGACTGAAAGTTCGTATTGACTGGAAGATCGGGAAGACCGAGACGACGTTGGGAGGACAATATTAGAAGGGATCTTCGAGAAGTAGGTGTTGTGATGAAAACTGGCTTGATCTTGCCCAGAATAGAACCCGATGGTGATCATTTTTTACTACTGCAATGAACTTGCGAGTCCCGTAAGTCAGAAAGTAAGTACGGTAATTGATTGAAAGTTGATTGATAGCGCACGAGTTAGTAAAGTTGCCTAAACTATGCTGTGGTTTTATGGCATCTTCCATGGAATTAATTTCAGTATATATTTGAGGTCATCCGCATATAGCACTTTTTCATTATCCGGTATTAATTCCAGTAGGTCATTAATAAACAAGAAGAATAACAACGGTCCAAGATTAGAGCCTTGCCGGACTCCTGTCAGTGCTGTATATTCATCAGATTTGTGTTCCTTAAATACAACAAACTGTCTGCGATTAGTTAGGTAAGAGCCCATGAACCTAATCAAGGACGGATAGAGGCGATAGTGATTGAATTTATCTAGTAATACATTGTGATTTACTTTATCAAACGCCTTTTCAAAGTCAACATAAATCGCATCGGCTTGCTTCCCTTCATCCAACGAGTTTTCAATAAAAAAATCTGTAACAATTGCAGGGTTCGTTACCACGTATTTTTGTGAAACAAAGCCATATTGTTTAGTTGAGATAACTGGCTTCATATGATTAATAATTCGTTGGTATACAATCTGTTTATAGACTATTGCAAAGACTGGTAATATTGGTTGGTAATTTCTAGTCTGTAGTTTGTTTTAGACATAGAACAAACTAAAGCAGATTTCCATTTGTTAGGGAAAACACGTTTTTAGTGCAAAGTCAAACGCAATCAATAGGGATATTTAAATATATCAATGCATCCTTTCAGTATATAGGAGGATATGTCATCAGATCTGACTCTAGTGTTAGATCTTAGATTCTTGATAGCCTTTTCTGTTTCATTCAAAAGTATTAGGGCAACAGACCGTATCCCAATTTCTTTGTAACCCTTAGACTTATTATCAAAATTACTGAACGTTTGACAAAAGGATATAAATACTGATTGGAAATAGTAATCAAACGTATTAACTATTTCTTCATTGGTACACAAATCCCGACCTTCAAATTTTAGTATATTTGGGGAAAGACGTTCTGTTTCGTTTTTAATAAATTTCCACAGGTAGCCTGGATCATAATTGATATTATTTTGAGAATTCGATATCAAGGTCTTATAGGATATTTTAATGTCTTTCAAGACTTCCCTACTCAATCGAATAAATTCCTGATAGGGTTTTGATTTGTAATTTTGTATGTAGACTGTATACGATAAATTGTTTTAACCTTGAGTTTCCTAATAATCTCTGTTGTAAACCAGCACGAATGCTTTGGGACAGAGTTTTTCTTTTTCCGGGAGACACATTTGACAAATAGTTTTTAAAAAATAATGCAATAAAGTTTACTAACTAAGTCATTAACATTATTATACTCTTTTAAGCATTCCCAATCAACTTCCAGTATATTTTAAGGTAGGTTTAATGTACTTAAATACATGGTTCTTTTTTAAGTTTTTGCGCCCTTAATTTAATAAATATTGTGGTGATTGATTATCCCGTTGATAACATTTAGCAAATCATAGAAAAACTGTCGCTTTATCCTTGCCCTCCTCTGAAAATCACAAGATGGGTGTCCTTATCTGTAACTGTTAAAAAACTCAACTATCCATGAATTTTGTTACATCATCGCATACCTCCGTATGGTAGTAATATTACTGGCAGTTTGTTGTGTTGTAATTCGAAGATGCAGCTATAGCAGCATTAAAGAAAAACAGCTTCTTAAAACATGTGTTTTCGCACATGGATTTTCCATTATATCATACATAAAGACGACCATCCCTACGAAGTACAAAGGACCACTCTCAGCTTTTACTTTTAAATATTTTATTAGTGCTCCAAATATTGCTCAAATCTTCAAATTTTGGTCCAATTGTAGTTACAGGTTTGTGCTTATAACGGAAGAGGTTTATTTTCTTCCTGTCGTTAGAACAAAAAATTATGCCCTACTTCCTTTTCGTGTCTATGGCACAATTTTAGATAGAGTAGGCTTGAAGCCTTTAAGGGTATCATGCCGCATCAGTTCTACTGTTAATTGTATTGGAAATTTCAAGATCTAGAATTCGTTTTGCCACGCTTTCTGCAGTCTATAGCGCCGAAATCGAGCATTTGTACACCCTCAATAATCTATACCTTTTTAGGTAGATTTCGAAGAAAAATCTACCTATTGAGATCGGTACGATATCTATGTATTAACACGCTAGCGGCCACACTTTTGAAGATATTTGAACCAAATTTTAATATGTTGTTTCTAGGCTTAATAGCTCGGTTATGTTCGTTAATGGACAAAATAGGTCCAAGGGGATGTTCGGAGGAGGGGTTAAATTTTGAAAAAAAAAAATATGTATCAGCTCCTATGGAGTTTAGAGGGAAACTTTGTCTGCATAATTTATAGTACTCTCTAAGAAGTTTACGGTGACACCAACGATTCATGGGTTGTGGGGGTACGAGTGGGGGTGGAAATTCGAAATTTTTAAAACCACGTCTTGTGGGGTATCGTTGAAAAGCTCTTGATGAATAATCTATAAATCAATAATTAGATTCTCGATAGCGCTCATATAAGGTGAGATTTGAATTTTTGAAGAAAAAAACAACAAAAAACTTCGTGATCTACCTCAGCCTGTAGGCCTACCGAAAGGGATTTTTTTTTAGTTTAACGTCAAAAACCTTGTGAGTTGTGAGGTAGTTTCGTCTGTGTTGTTTCGCAATATCTTGTAGAAAATGAATGAATTATATGGTATTTGCTCTGATAAACCTTTATGAATCACATCATGTCTTATCGTTTTTACGTAGTTTTTATTTCTTAACATTACAATTGCGTTCAATATACTACGTAATTTTATTTAGAAATGTCACTCAACTGGAACATGACGTTAACATATCTCCTCTTTTACTGCTATTCCTTGATAACCACTGATAATCTGAGGGCTTTAGCTTTCATATTGTAATACAGTGAGAATTTATTTATATCTGTCCTTGGTTGTGCATCGAATCACAACAGAACTCCAAGGTGAGTTGACTCGGAAAATCGTTGCAGTTGTCAACACCCAACAACTACATGTTATATTTGTTTATCAATTGCTTTGTATGTAAGATGAAAATAAATTTTAAATTTGGCTATCATATAAAATTATAAGTTTTTGTAATTCTAACATTAGAGAACTAGGGTTGCCAACTCGAAATCCTTTAAACACACATCGTGTTCAAAGGGGGAGGGGGATAAAATGTTATGTGCCTTAAATTTTGTGTGTATGTATCTGCTATTACCTGTGGAAACACAAGCAAATAAATACGTACTAAAAACATTTCGATTGTTATTGTAAATAATGTAAACTCTATTCTTCTGTAACTTTGTTTCTTTTAAGGAACTATTTTTGTTTAAAAAAAACGAAGGAAAACTAACGAATTAACATGTTTTGACATCATTGAATTTACTAAACCAAAATTTGAAAGTAAGGAAAAAATAATAATACAATTTTCTCTCCTACATAAAAGATTTTCAAATATCCAATATCGACTTTTAAATTTCTTCCTTCAAAACCGATTCGTTTTTCTTAATATTTATTTACAATTTTTCGTTTTATTACTTATATTTACGGTGAACATACGTCACGAATATTTAGGACAGTCCCGAAATTTAGGGTCGGCTCCCGAAAGGAATATGAAAAAAAAAATAATCCCGAATTTCATCAAGGATAGCTATATAGTTTAATTTGAGATGGACATTTGAAGTATATTTGATATCAAATTATTTTGATTTTTAACAAAATCATGGGTAACGAACGGTTTATTTATAGTAAATTTAAATATTTTTTCGAAAAAAGATATCAAAGAAAAAAGTTTTGATACGATCATGTCAATTAATTATTCATGCATTGCACTTTATCTTATTAAACTCATTAGATATTTTTGCCTTATTTTCAGTGATCAAGTTTCTACTAATTTAAAAGTTCTAATATTGTACTACTTTTTATAATTATTATTATTTTCGAAGTCGAGGTAGTTGTTAATGAAACACAGCTTATAAATTTGTGCTAAACGACCTGAATAAAATCATTTTTGAGGGGAGGAGGTGGTTTTAAAACCACCAAAAAGTTAGAGGGATGGGATTATTAGATCATGATAAGATCTGTCCCGAATTTTGACTAAGAAAATAAGGTCAATCGTACATATATTCTTGTTCAATAACAAAGGTTCTACACATTAGCATTTGATACTTAAAATCGTACTTTATATACTTAGATGATTTTGTATAATGATGATAAATATACACAACATCCTTTATATAAAAAGTAACGTGTAGGCCTATGTGAATTTTACATATAAATAGCTTCTTTCATTTTCCTTATACTGTTAACAAAAATTCAATTTTGTAAAATTATTTTACTGTCATTTTAAATAGCATTGAATAAAGTTTCTTGGTATCGCAAATCGTTTTATTCCATCTATCAAAGTAAGCTATCCCCCACCTCCCAGATAGGCATACTCAATAATTATACCTGCGTCCCTCTTAACTGATACCAGTAGAATAAATTGTTACTAATTCTGTACCTGAGAGCTAGAACCGCGTAAGTCCAATTTTGGCCAAAAAGTGATTGACGCAGTTTGGTACAGTATTTGAAAGGGCTCACATAATGATTGCTCGATTTTTATTATGTAATTTGTGTATATTTAGTTTCTATGTAAAAGGAAGTAGTTCTTCTACTTTGTTCTCGAAAACAAGGATTTGTGACTTACGCCGTTCCAACTCTCAGGTACAGAATTGATTCCCGCGTAAATGTAAATTTTATAAACCCTAAATACTGTTCAAGAATTACATTTGACAACAATACTGTGTGTCTCAAAGAAATAAAGCCATGTGAATCACCACCTAACAGCAGCCATTTCTGACCGTAGTTTAGTATTATTTCCAAACGACTAACAGCTTTATAAGAAACATGCGGTTCACCTGTCATCCTGTAATGTCATAACAGTTGTGCATCTCTAATCTGCTACACATGATTAACAAGTGTAAACAGTGAATCAATCCCCACCCTGTTTAATCCATTTCCTTTGAATTTTTACGATGAATCCATTACACACACCAAAATCTTATTTTTAATCTGATAGACAGGCTATATGTATTTCTTCAGTCATCATTACTTTCTGTGTTACAGAGTTTGAACAAAACCGGGACATTACGCGTCCCGAGGAAGATCTGTCTGGGACGCGGGACTATGAGGGTCCAAACCAGAACAGTCCCGAGCAACGTGACTCTCTCGGTTGGTCACCCTATGTTTGTTATAATGCCAGATGTCTAGTAGTACTCCAAGAGGTTTGCCAATAGTAATAATCCTGTGGAGGGTCTGTACAAAATTACCGTAAAGGAGGCTTACG
This sequence comes from Lepisma saccharinum, assembly GCA_022664845.1. Lineage (NCBI taxonomy): Eukaryota > Metazoa > Arthropoda > Insecta > Zygentoma > Lepismatidae > Lepisma > Lepisma saccharinum. The sequence continues at coordinate 88,945 of JAGDQP010002149.1, forward strand.
AAAAGAGATCCAGGTAGAGATTACTGTTTACAAAAATGTGAAGAAATTTTGGTCGAAACCTGACCCGGTGACACAATTGAACTGGTATTGACTCGAATGACTCGGAACCCGCTCTTGACCGAAATCACCAGACTGAGTTCACTCGGCGAGTCCATGTTCACCCACTTGACCAGGTGATAATATCTTGACACGGCGACCGGTCTTGTTTCTCTGGTTAGAATCAATTCATATAGTCCAGCAGCCGAGGGGTCATAACTAACATTTTTGTAAAAAGTATTTTTTTTATAGTTGGTAACGTTTAAGTAGGGTCTATTTGAGACAGAAATGGATGATGACACTTTGTCACCCTTGATCAACTTCCAGAATTCATTCAAGATGGAGTCCGCCAATGACGCCTCTCTAATGTCATTTGTTACACCCAAAGTTTTGGTATTAAATATTTTTATCATTGAGAACTTTTAACTAGAGTTTATTTGAGAGGAAAATAACTTATAACACCATATCATTCTTGGGCAACTCCCATAATTCAAGATTGAGCCATAGGACAGATTAATATCGCACGGGATGGCACACTCAATTTTTTGGTTTTAAATTTTTTTTAAAAAAATGTTAATAATTTTGAAGTAGAGTCTACCTAAAAGGAAAACTGGTGTAATTTCTTGTCATACTTAGGAACTCCCACTGTTCCAGACGGCATCCGCGGATAACATTACTGTTCAACACACTGTGCCATATGACTGAATAACATGCAATATATCGGAACATATTAAGAGGACAGGAAATACTACTCTATTAGTCACCCATGTCAGTTCGAGATTTTCAAGATATGAATAGTTGCAGTTACCTTGAAGGATCATATTACAACCCATAGCAGGATCACAGGATTGAAGGATCATTACGATTAAGCAGCATCGAAGTGTCTGCTTCAACATTGTATTCATGAAGATATATGTTTGAACCAATATTCTTCCAATCGCGCTCTTTCATACATAAAAGAATGTAGCTGAGATTAAAATATCTGCTGCAATTTATTGGCTCTTCCAACTCTTCTGTCTGATAGTTCTGTACTGGCTGTATGTAGAAAGTATTAAAAAGCGAGAACCACAAGCCTGATAAGTTAATTGCATCAGGAGCATAATTTTCCTAAATATGCCTATCATTAATAAATACGGCAATGTCTATAAACATCTACGTTGGTCCTGGTTCTAGGTCATAAGTGTTCATGCTTCATAACTACTGTTCGAGAGCTAGCCTGTAATCCAATTATTCGGGAAAAGATGAGGCCACTAACAATTAATATCCTGTCTGAGCCAACTGGACTGTGTTTATTTGCTTCGAGTCCAAGAATACCAACGAGCTTTGGTATTTTCAAGAGAAAGATTCATGCTCAAAAGTTTGTATTTGCTTCCTTCCAATCGTTAAAGGAAAATGACAAATAAGCGCTGATGTCATCATCATCCGAGTCGCTATGTTTGCAATGTATTCTGGATCAGTCCTAAGATCCAGAGGCTAGATTAGACCGCTTAGTTTCTGCTTTATTCCATCGTGTCTACAGCATCTGATGAAACTCTAACCTTCATTTCCTCTTTGTGCTTGTCTTGTATTGTACCTTTACTGTCTTCACACAACGGTTGCAAGTTATTTTGGAGTTAGGCACAAGTATGCAAACATGTTATGTTCTCAGGGGTTCGGGACTGATGAGTGAGAATAATGACGAAGATTCCACCTTGCACGTGACCCTATCTCATGAATGATGTATTAATGAATATATCGATCCACAAAGCATTCCGGAACCCAGGATGACACTTCTCTTTAAGAAAACGATCCTCAATAGTACAAGGATATCTTTTCATGGACCTGAGGTGTACTAGGACGTAGCAAAAGTAGTTATTGAGCCCTGCGACGAAGAAGTAAAGAATCAAATCGAGGATCGTAAGCATGTGTACGTACATGCCAGTCACCTTCTTTCTTTGCCTTTACCTCTTCTTATTAGAGAACTTATTTTATGAGCACAGCAACCAAAAGTTGAGATATTATATTGGCATCCTAAAGTAACTATGAAAAACATAACAGATATTCTGTATGATTCAATCATATGACACAGTGCGTTGAGCAGTGGTTGTGTCTGGTGCCATCTTGAACTACAGGTGTTGCCCAAGGATGACATAGTTTCAGAAGCCATTTTAATCTCAAATAGACTCTACTTCAAAGTCACTAACGATAAACAATACTTAATACCAAAATTGTCGGTGTAGCATACGACATTATTCAGTTATATGGCACAATGAGTTGAACAGTACGCCACGTTATCCACGGACACCATCTTCAAATTGTGCCAGCCATATTCATATCAAATGGACTCTATTTCAATGTTAACAATGAAAATACTTAATACAAAAAATTTGGGTTTGTCTTAGACATTATCCAGTGATATAATAACACAATGCGTTGAAGAGTGACATTATTGGTGGGCTCCATCTTGAATTGTGAGAGTTGTCCAAGGGTGACAAAGTGTCATCAGCCATTCCATTTTAAATGGGCTCTATTTCAAAGTCACTAACGATAAAAAAAAAATATTTAATACCAACATTTGAGTGTGTTTATGACATTATTCAGTCATATGGTAGAATTCATTGAACATTGATGATATCGGCGGACTCCATCTTGAATTGTGGGAGTTGCCCAAAGGTGACAAGGTGTCATCATCCATTTTCATCTCAAATAGACCCTACCTGAAAGTGATCAACAATAATAATAAAAAACTTTACACAAAAAAATTGGGTTTGGGTCAAAAAAACCATTTGACTAATATTAGAATATTAGATTCCTTGAGAAGTGAGGTGGGAGCTTCATATTTCAGGGTTTTACAAACAAGCAGCTGGCCTCCGGATGGGCTTCTGGTTTTAAAAGATTTTAATGCCTTTATCCTATTTAATAGTTCAAACACAAAATTCTTTCAGAATAACCTTTCCGGGGGGAGTATTTGGACACCCCCCGGTAGCACTTTTGTTCTTTCCGGGGATATGATACTATTTTTACGTTAGGAACTTTTCGGCGTCGTATTTTTTGTACTTTGGGGAGTAACACCACCGCTCCCGATCATCGCAGATGGAGAGACTGTTCAACGCAACAGTGTATATAGCAAGGAAACAATTAAACCTCTGCTTCGCCCTCCAGGCCACCAGGTCAAAATCGGATCACCGTGTGAGACCGGGTCCGAAACTAACCCGGTGACCGGGTCCAAATGTGACTCAAATGACCCGATTGAACCGGTGACCCATTTCAGCTCTGTTTCAGGGATACTGTATGTATCTCCTGGATCACCCCACACACGCATTATCAGAGTCAGATCCAAAGATGTATAGGTGTTCCGGAATATCCAAGATTCTCTTCAGAAACTGGTGAAAAGTGTGGCTTTGCTTGCAATATTGGTCTAACGAACAACAACAATAGAAGTTATTATTATTACTATGCTTGGCACGATCATACGAAGTTACTTGGTGTTTCGTATAGCCAAATCAAGTGAAAATCTGAAACAAAAAAACTTAATCTATATAATTAACGTTGCTGCGTACAAATTGATTAAGAAACTCATTTAATAAAACACTGCACAAATAATCGAATAATGCACAGATGTCAGTAAATGACGCTGTGTTTTTCTTCCCATTCACTGTTAATATTTATATAATCTCATATTGTATTTTTTAAAATGAAAATTAAGTTTAAAATATTCCTCTTATAAGTGATATAGTAACAATTTGTATTGGGCTCATGATTTCAAAGAATTTGGGGGAGGGTGGGGGTAATGTACGTGGGAGTGCAAGTGCGGGTTGAAAAAACTCAGCTATGTGACGGAAATTTTAGCATTACACCATAGAGGGTATTTTTATTCCATACGTGTTCTTTAATCGAGAACGTGATCCCCAACTTCTCTTCTAACATACTATATATGATCCATTTGCTTTTCTGAATATTTTAAGAAGATACGCTTACGCCAGGATTTTCAGTTTAGGGGTGGGAGCTGTAGAGTCAAAATTAAGTGAATTTTGGCACGAATTCTGTCCTTTTTTCACCGTAAAAAGTTAAGTTAACGGAGAGGGTGGGGGGCTAACCATATGTTTTCAACATTACTATTTTTGTTTTAAAAGTTGGAGTAATTTGAAGAAGACGTAGATATGAGCCTTAAAAGTAATATTAATAAAAGTAATATATATTACTATAGTAAAAATTATACAGAGATTCTTAAGCTTTTTCTAACGAAGCTTAACGGAAGTTGACCTTAGGTATAATTCCAATGTTCCACTCTTTTCTTTGCTGAGGACAGTTTACTTCTTTGTCTTTTTCCCTCGGCCGAAGAGTAAATCTGTTTCCACTCACATGTGAATAGTCTAGCTAGGGCAAAACAAACACAATGGAAATGCAAAAAAGGAGAAGACTAGGGAACTTTATGAACTGCACTTAACAGTTAATACACAACAATAAAAAATATATATCCATCTTCCCTTTTAATTGTCAGTATCAATCTGTTCTGTTAAATAGGTATGTAGGAGAAATTTAGGATAGCTATTAAAATGTCAATTATAATCACTTGCTCAAAGATACCTCCCTTAGGGGCATTTTGTGAAATTACAACGGAATAAGCATATACTGTATATATATATAGGTATTATTTACTACCAGGGACGTAATTAGGGGATAAGTCCGGGGGATCCAAACCTTCTTCCCAAACTAAGAGTTTTATGGGAAAATAGTATAACTTCAGGCGTGATTCTACATATTTAATACACATTTCATGCCTAGAGACACCTTGGACCCCTCCCGAAAGCAAATTTCGGGTACGTGCCTGTATTACTACGTTAATATCTTACATTTACAGCGTGATATTAATGTTTTAGTTATCACGTACCAGGTGTATGCATAAGTTTTTGCCGGTTTTTGTGGTAAAGAAAACACGTAATTGTCAAGGGAAATTAATTTTGTTTTATTCAAAATATTGGGCATCGGCTTCTACACATTTCGCCCATCTTTCAGGTAATTGATGCATACCATGCCAGAAAATCTGCTTGTCTTTTGCGGCAAACCATTCGTCGAGCCATTTTCCAACGTCTTCGAATTTGCTGAAGTGCTGCTCTGCGAGCGCGTGCCCCATTGATGCGAAGAGGTGATAGTCAGATGGCACCAGGTCTGGGGAGTACGGCGGGTGCGGAAGGATGTCCCATCCAAGCGATTTCAAGGTGTCTTTCACTGGTTTTGCTGTGTGAGACGGCGCATTATCGTGTAACACAATCACTTTGCCATGTCTTCGGGCCCATTCCGGTCGTCTTTCGATCAATGCGTGATTTAAATTAATCATTTATTGGCGATAGTGTTGTGCATTAACGGTTTCGCCGGGCTTCAAGAGTTCATAATACGCAATACCGCTCTGGTCCCACCAGACACAAAGCATGATCTTCTTGCCGAAGCGATTTGGCCTTGGTGTTGAAGGACCGGCTTCGCCAGGTGAAAGCCACGATTTTTTCCGCTTCGGGTTTTCAAAATAAATCCATTTTTCGTCACCCGTCACAATTCGATACAAAAAGGATTTTCTTTCGTGGCGTTGAAGCAGCATTTCACAAGTGACTGCGATTTTCCATTTGACGACCCATTTCCCCAGTTTATTGATCTTCCCCATTGCTCGTAAACGTCTGCTGATTGTTTCTTATGACACATTTAACGCTTTTACCAATTGCTGTTGAGTTTGAGATGGGTCATCCTCCAATAACACCTGCAATTGTTTGTTTTCGCACTTTTGTGGTCTACCAGAGCGCGCACTGTCTTTCACATTGAAATCACCACTTTTAAATTGTCGAAACCATGTCTCACATGTTCTAATCGATGGAGCGTGTTCACCATATGTTTCTACCAGCACACGATGACTTTCAACAGCCTTTTTCTTTTGATTAAATAAGAAAAGCAATGCGTGCCGCAAATGTTCTTTTTCAGGCACAAACTTCGACATGATCACTGAACGATAAAACAAAGACGCTAGTGTTTGGCGGACTCAACTTGTGTGTGTTTGTAGTTTAATGTCAGACGAACAAAATGACGTATGTGTCAAATGAATACGCTGCGTACTTTTCGCTGGCGCCATCTCAATTATACTAATTCTGCATAAAATTCTCAATAGAAATGGTGTGGCTCTAGATCACCGGATCCGGAGTCCCTGTTTGGACCTCTTGGCAAAAGTACAAAAGTTGGCAGAAGCTGGGGCACTGCTATAGAACCACTAATCCAAGAACAATTAGAGGAATCAAAGCTAGAGAAATGTTTGTAGTGCTCGCTCATAGTTGCAGATGGCATAAAATAACTAAATACACATCGCGAATTCAGTTACTCACAACCAGTGCAGCAAGATGATGGATGTTTCAGTTCTGATGAAACTTTGAGCTCATTAAACATGGATTATATTAGTGGATATTCTCAAGAAATTTTAAGCCTGAATTTTATTTTGTGTTTTTAAATTTCAGTTTGAAATTTCAGTAGTTATCAGGTGAAACCTAAATGTTGGTAGCTATCAAGCTTTTAAAATATTGTTAAATCCTAAATACCTTGTAATTATTCTCAAAAACTGTTATCACAAAAAGAAAAAAGAAAATCTTCCTAATTTGTTTGATGCTCTTTGCCTAACATAAAAAAGCCTCTCGCACAGTTGCGACAGAAATTCTATGATGGTTTGTAGTGTTTCAGAAATCACACAACTCTTGACACGTATTATGAGAAAAAAATATGTAACTTGTCTCCTTTGCCTAATTAATAAAGTACATTTAAGTTTTATTAAGTGCAATTATTGAAAACTAAGAACAAACGTCACTCAAGATGATTCAGCTTTATTGGTTTCAAAATTTAATTCATACATCACGTAGAAGTCATAAAGCCTTTCTTCTGTGTACATGCCTTCTATTGGGAAGCGTATTTTTCAAGCCTGGCGGATATTCGAAAATATGTTCATCTCGTATTAATAAATAATATTATTTAAAATAGCAAAATTCCTGTTTTAATATTTCGTCCTATCTTACCACTTTCTTCAATATTTTTGTTAGTTTCTCTCGCGACTCACTTACTTAATTCCACGGCACACACTTTGACAACCACTAACTTACAATTTCCATCAATTCACCTACGAGGGACACAGGAAATTCTTCACTTTGCTAGCGAATAATTCTAAGAGAGCTTAAGTACGCGATTTATAACAAATTTCTTAATCAGAATTCGTAGATCTAATATTCAGAATACTTTATCACTCAAAGAAAAACAAGTGTTTAAGAAATAATTTTCAATAAAAAAATAGGATCAAATAGATTTTTGTACAAAACGCAAAAAATAATGCGACCCTTTACTATTGATTGAAGATGTTTTTGAAACTGTTCACGCAGGTAGTGTTTACGTGATTTATAATATATCACTTTGTTCCAAAATAAAGCTCTTATGAAAAAAAGTCTTCAGATATTATAACAAAACATTTCAGATTTCTCTTGCATTTTGAAATGGAATTTTGTTTATCCGGACAAATTAGTACAGGCGATAATCCGGGTTAACGTAACAGGATAATTCGAAAATCAATTTTCACAACTTATATTTTCATTTTGATAATAAACATTAGATTTTACAATGCTGCATATTTCACTGAAGGGTTTAACTACAAGAAACTGACTATATAACAAAATAACTCAGTCTGGGTGTATAAACGAGGTTTTCCTGTTGCTATTCAGTACGAACGTAAGAGAATTTCAATAAAAATGTGTTCAGAAAGTGTGTACACTCGTTATATTATATGAAGTTTACATTTAATAATGTTTATTATATAAAATCTAAATTTAATATTTAAGAAAATAAATTATCGAGTGTTTGTTTAAAATACTTTAACACGACATATTGAATAAGATCTTATGCAGTTCTTTATGAATGTTATCAGTGAAAACGAAAAAAAGAAACAGTGATCCATTGTCTTTCAGTTCTAGAAGAAGCTGTATCCGTAAATGTAGTTGAAACCACTGTATTCACAAGGAACGATCCTCCGCCATTCTCCGCTCCTCGTCCAAGTGTTGCGTTGACCACACCGCCATCCTCCGCTTTTCATACAAGTGTTACGTTGGCCACACCACCACCATCATATCAGGAAGCGATGAGTATCAACTTTAATCCACAACCTACGTCATGCCATACCTATGAGGTACATGGCAATCCACTGTCTTCGCCACATTACCCTACACAGCAGACACAGGATACATCAGTATGTTCACGCATTACGTCATCTCCGCGTGATTTACGAAGAACGTTCTCTTATTAGTCATCAGTGGATCATTCTTTGTCATGGTCATCAGTGGATACCTCTCTGGTGATTGGTCATCTCGAAGAAATAAATAAAGAGTTCAGAAGCCACAGGGAGTGCATTTATTGGTTATCATGGAAACTGATAGCAACGGCAAAAATCGTGTAAGTGATATATCAGTGAGGTGGTAAAACAAGAGTCTAAAGTAACTTACAAGAAGCATTTTCGTATTGATGTTATTAACAATTTGTGATATCCATTGAGTAACAGGAATATATTTCTTCATATTTATTAAATTCATATACATGTTCACACAACTTAAGGATGATGTCTCTAATCCAGCTTCATTCCACGAAAATGAGACAAGAAGGTAACGGCCAGAGCTTATTCTAAACGTCATTACGACATTAGCTTTGTAGATCTGACGAGAACCCTAAAAATTCAGTCTGGGTGACTGCTAGACGGAGTCGAACGGAACTGGTAAGCCGGAACTGAACTCCATTGCCGATCTAAACTTTATATTAAACATTAAAAGAATAAACTTACCTAATGTCTTTCACATATGTTGCTATTAGCGTTTAAATAGATTATATTTGTGTTATATTTTGTACTAAATGCATTTCAAATGAGCAATTATGAAGGTACAGGAATCTCTGTTTGTCAGAATTGTAGTATTGTAGCTTGAAGTCTCATTTCAAGAGGATTCGATCTCATTCGAGATATTGCTACCAAGAACAGGAAAAAAACACCCTTTAGTTAACTGCTGATGTATCCAAACTGATTAAATTATATGTAATTATCTTTTATGATGAATACGGTCTGAGGCAAAAATATCTTAAGATCATAGTCAGAGTTCAGCATGGAACTGTGAATCATTACACATGCCCCTTCGACGACAATATATTAAACTATAATTATATTACTGATTTTTTTCATGAACGTAGGCTACAGACCATCTCTTATACTACACCATTACAATCTTGGAAAGTAGTATTGCCTCGCTTTTCGTTCTCATTGACTGATTAGTGTGTAACGTCACTGTCAGCACAAGCGCGTGATACTCTTTTAGGTAGGGCTACCAATTTACCTCCAATGGTTCGGAAATTTCAGCCTTGGACAAAAACATAAGGTTCAAGAAAGAAATGAAAATTTAACCCTATTTTCACCACGACGATTGTCTCAGTATACCTTTGAAATGAAATGGAGATTTTTATTTTAATAATTAAATTAAAAGACTATCAATTAGTTTTCATTACAAGAAATAAAATCTGAGGTGTTCTCATTCGAATAGATCAATAACTGGATATTATTTATACTTGGATCGGCTCCTTTTTTTTATTTCGCATCACGGTCAACCGCTAGGATCGCTATTATCGGGCCCTCTATAGGTATTCGCTCGAACTTCTTGATTTCCATACATAATCATAAATCTACGGTGGCAAAATATCTTCCAGCCGGTATCACCAGCTTCTGTAAATGCACACCTGAAACTAAAAATCTCGATGGAGTAGGAAGTGGAAGGTACGGCATTTACTTTATACTCTAAAAAATGCTGGGGGTCACTGGGATAATACGAGTACTTTTAAGCAATTTTTCAATAATTATCGTTGTCATAACGAAAAATATGGTAATATTTACGATGTGTGACGTGTAGACAGTTACAATAAATGTTGATTCAGCATTGTTAATTGAGTATTGTTAAATTTACCATATTTTAACCATATTATTAACAATACTCATTTTTTAGGGCAGAGCAAACCATAAATTATTATTGATTTAAACATATTCAAAGATTTATGTCTTGCGCATGCGTACACCTTTACCATACTTCTTGTTACGGGATGAGAAACAAATTTAGGTAGTCATATTTATCGCCACAACAACAGAAAAAATGAAAAGTTGCTGCAAACTCAACAACTGTGACCTTGATGATGGGTTCTTGGTGATAATTGTGATGACGCAAGTAATAATTAATATACTGAAATTAATATTTAATTGTGTGAAGAAATTTACACACGTTTCTTTTACCGTTGTGAAAATGTATATGTGTGCTGTTTATGGTTGTGGTCAACAGATAGCACCGTTTTTGGAAAAGAAAAACTTTAGACACTAGAGGTTTATTGCTTTCATACAATCGGGTTACACGTTGTCAATTAAACGTAGGATTCTTGTTTTTATATACTGACATATGTTTAACGAATTTGCTAAAAGAATGTTTGGAAAGAATGCCAGATGAATAGTTATTCTTGCAGATATTAGTGTGAGTCGTATGTTACAAGTGGTAGCAGAGGGATACGTCAAAAACATAACTTAACCTAGCCTATCTTTGGATGGTTAGCTTACTACCGAGGACCCAGTGTTGCATACGCACAGGCGAGACCAGTAAGTGTACCACCGATATAGGACTGACAGCATTTTTTCAGTGTTGGAGGGTGGAGTTAGCCTGAGAAACAGCAGTCATTGCACTTTGACTGATCATCCACAGTTTATCATCTGTAGTCCTTACCTCTCATCATCGGTTCACTCTTACCTCCTCAGGTTCTTGCCCCCCTTTTCAAACGGGGGGCCCTTCTAACAACAGGAATTGGACAGACACTCATCACAACATTCATTTTGTATGTCTACATGTCAAGCACAACCAATATGACTGAAAAGCAACAAGTAGGACTTCACCAACTTCCAGCACAAGTTCCTGGACCACCACCATACTCGACTTTAGTCTCTTCACGGCATCAACGTAGGACAGAAACAGCTACACGCTCTCGATCTCGCTCACCAACTGCAATAATACCAGGACGCTCTTCATCACCACCATCAAAAAGAACCCATACCATCAGTGACTCAGACTCCGAACATCAAATGGAAATTCACAATTCACTCTACAACATTAGCAGGTTCAACTACCAGGAAACACTAATTCTTGCTCACCAACTTTCATCCGAAATATCAGAATAGTAAACTACTACTTCTCCAATTTTCCAAATAGGTCTCCCGCGAGCAAATCAGTAGGATCATACCAACCAGAAATGGTGTTATTATTCAGTCTTCAAACCCAAATCTCGCTTCATCCATTCGAAACAAACATAGCTATGAGATCTTCGGAAAATCCGCAAAGATGACCAGACTGGAAGATAAACCACCACGGCAACCACCACCACCTCGCAAATCACCCACATTATCTGTTGTCATACGAGGCTTAGAACCATCCATCCCGGACAACGAAACAGAAGACGAACTGAAACTGGAAGGATACACTATTCTCAGATGCATCCGTATCAAATCACGAACCGGAGAACCAACATACATGGTACGAGTACTCACCAATAGCCAGGAAACCATTGACGATCTTCTCACAAACGGTGCATATGTGTACAAACGCAGATACAGAGTAGAGCCTTCACATACACCACCACCGCTCCCAATGAGATGTGAAAAATGTCAGCAGTACAACGTGCATCCAACATCAAAGTGTCCAAACGAAGACAAATGCGGATTTTGCTCAGGACCACATAACACTAAATCTTGCAATAACGCTCAACAACCACCGAAATGCACTACATGCGGAGACAATCACCCGACATTTAGTTACAAATGTAAAGGGAGACCAGCACCGGAACCATCAAAGCCAGAACTCATAGTTCCAATACGCACTCCAGAAATAAAGCACCAAGGCACAAGCACTGCATCTGTTTTTCAACCAATCACAATCGATCAACTTCTTGCTTTCCTCACCGTAGTGCTTCAGAATATACATCCATTTCAACGACCATTCATCTTGCACCAAATACAGCACGCAGCAAAAACCACTCTTCATTTGAACTTCAATGCAACATATTCTGGTCCTTATGCCCACTTTCATGCTACAACACTCGCAACAGAAGTCTATATTCAACTCCAACCTTTTCGCACATACAGTCATGGCTTTGATATTTCTATTCTTAAATATACGTTCACTTCCAACTCATAAACCTCTTTTTGAACAGCTGCTTCTAGAAGAAAAGATCAATGCTTTCCTCTTAAACGAAACCTATCTCAAGCCTACCAGCATCTGTAAAATACCACGCTACTCACTCCTTCGAAACGACAGTACACTCCCGGCACTCAGGGCAAACGGTGGCACTGCTATAGGTTTTTCACCTTCCATACCTTATCGTTTACACACGCCTCAAATACCCAATCTACCAGAACACATAATTACAACTCTATACTATAAAAATAATTACATCACCCTTGCAACCATCTACATCCGTCCGGGCCACCCCATACCGTATCTGTTCTTTGCACATATCTCCAATAATTTTCGTACATATATTATCATGGCCGATATTAACATACATAGTCGCCCAGACAGAGAAAAAATAGCTTTTCAACAATTCATTGAATATCAAACCACAGGAACTGTACATCAACTGCCGAAACACACCAGACCAATTTCGAATACCACACCGGATATTGCAATAACCTCTACCAACCTAACACAACGTTGTAACTTCGATGTATTAGACCTAATAGGAAGCGATCACGCCCCCATAAAACTCACTTTAAGCTGCCAAACTCAACCTTTCACACAAACAAACATACCACTGAAAAAAACACTACGTTTCGACAAAGCAGACTGGATCGGTTACAGAGATTATATCAATACCCGCTTGAACCCGAATATCTCACTAACTACTGAAACTGACTTTTATAATCAAATTGACACCATTACCAACACTCTTCATTCTGCTTCCGAAAAATTCATCCCACAAACCACCCAACATCCCTACAGACCCAAACTTCCTCCACAATATCTACCACTTATACAACGATCCAGACATCTCTATCGTGACTACCAGAGAACCAGAAATCCAGAATCACTTCGATTACATCGACAATTACAGCGAACTCTTTATAATTACCTTAGAGCATATAAACTGCGACAGTGGGTTAAAACATGTAATAATCTTGCAGACACATCTCACCCGACAAAATATTGGAAAAAAATTCAATGCACTTACCGGTAAATACACCAGAACTTCATACCCCCTCATACAAAACAACCAGGCATTACACACTGATGATGACAAAGCCAATGCATTTGCAGACTACCTTCAAGAAATATTCACCCCTTCGCCTCCTTTCAACCCTTTCGTACGTCATCCCGCGGAACGATTAGATCTCTCATCTCCCCATCTACAGGCAAACATTAACCATACTCTCCCGGAACACCCACTTACTGAACCCATCACTCCTGAAGAAATTACCCAAACATTAGCACGTACACGCCAATCTGCACCAGGCATTGATACCATAACCTATAGACACCTTAAAGAAGCTCCCTGCTCCCTCATCCAACTCCTTGCACTACTTTACACCTTCATATTGCGTACCGGCAATTTCCCCCTACAGTGGAAGACCTCTAAAACCCTCATGTTTCTTAAACCACAAAAACCTGCTCACTCAATCTCGTCTTATCGACCAATCCAACTTACCTCTGCACTCAGTAAAACTTTAGAAAAAATCCTCGTCCAACGATTACATCTCCATCTAGACCACCACAATCTCATACCTCTCCACCAAGCCGACTTCCGTCCCAACTTCTCCATCAATGACCAACTCCTCCGCCTCGTCAATACCATTACAAACCACTTCAATACCTCCCAACCATCCTGTCTCGTCCTGTTTGATTTAGAAAAAGCTTTTGATAAAGTTTGGCACACAGCACTTATCCACAAACTCCGATCCTTCCAACTACCTATAACCTACATTCGCTTCATATTCAATTTCATTACAAACCGTCTTGCCTACATTTCAATCAATTCCAGCCTATCACATCCCATTTTCCTCCACTGTGGTGTCCCTCAAGGATCCGCTTTATCACCTTTACTATACTTACTCTTTGTTACCGACATGCCCCCTTTACCTCCCAATATTCACCTATTCCAATACGCTGACGACACAGCATTTCTGGCCTGTAGTAAAACCATCCAAAATATAAACAGAACCATGACAGACGCTATCAACTCCTTTACCTCTTGGTGCAGTAAGTGGGGACTCTCCATTAATTCACATAAAACTCAAGCCATCGTTTTCCTTCCTCCTAAACATCACTCACGTTTTCAACGAAATCCGTCACGTCTCACTTTATCCGTTCAGCAAAACCCAATCCTAGCTTCAAAACAAGTCACATACCTCGGACTCACCCTTGACCAACACTTAACCTGGCGACCTCATCTCAAAACCATCATTAGCAAAGCGTACAATAGACTAAACTTACTTAAACGCCTTACAGGAACCACATGGGGACTAAAACCAGACACAGTGCTAAACACATATAAAGTATTCCTACGCCCGGTTCTCACTTACGGATACAATGCCTGGATTGCCGCTGACCATACATTCTACAAAAAACTCCAAATACTTGAAAGACATGCCCTCCGTATTGCGTATCGTATAAAACTTCCCAGCCCGACCCAAGACCTTTATGACAGACTAACTTTCCCACACTTACTATTTCACCTAGAAAAACTACGCATAAAATATGTTACAAAACGTTTCGAAACTAACCATCTGCTCTTCCATAATATCATCATCTCACACGAACAGCAAAACCAACCCTCTACTCACAGGCATACACCATTATCACTTCTCTTTACACTATACCACTACACCATGCCTCCAAATCACCCTGACATACCATTCATCTCTGCATACACCACACCGATCATCCCTCATTATTTAGCACCTACATATTCTGCACAGTGACCATCTTGAACGCAAAGGGCCCATCTGTCTCCATCATGATCTAGAGTAGCCCCTAGATCAGAAGATAATCACTCATTCGTCTTATTTGTGCCAAAGTGTTGTCTTGTCTAGTGCACCTCATGCCCATTTAATCATTCAGCATTATACAAACTACCTTTTTTTTTTGATCCTTTAAGCATGATTATGAGAAAACTCATAATGACCTTGTTGAAAAGAACAAATAAAGATTAAAAGATCGAAAATAAAATCTCTTTGCCCACCCACCTCTGTCCCAAGATCCACATTTCTTTAGCCATCCCTTCCCAAATAGAGGGTTTAGCTCTCTGGGGGTGCTAGCCTGGCTAGCCAAAAAAAAACAAAAAAAAAACGTCAAAAACTTAAAAGTTAAACATGATAGTTCAAGTCTACCCGCGAAGCGAACGAACTTCACTCTCCTAGCAGTAAAGCTTTTATTGACTTGCATTGATAAAATTATCATTCCAAAATGTTATTAATGTAAAGACAAATTCTTGTAAAACCTACAATACCAATAGGAATAAACCTACTACATTTCGGGTGGATTTATTGTAAATTCAACAATATTGTAAGCTATTGAGAACAACCTTAAAAGGACTGTTAAATTAACAAAACACGCGTAACAATAAATGTTTTGTAAATGCAACCATAAAAATTATTGGTTCCAAAATAACCACAGTCCCGTTGACCATAATATCGTTATATGTACTATAGTTTTCTTTGAGAGTGTACGTCTTGTTTGACCCGGACACGTCCTATTCTTTGAAAACAAACCTGGACACACCGGGACACATTTCGTTTCAGAAAAGAATGTCCGGACTTTATGTAAAAGCCACCATAAAAGTCAAGATAAACACAGTAAATTTCATCACACTCACTAGATGTGACGTTAGCTCATCGTATATTGCAACAGTCGTACCACCTGTCACGGTAAACGTCGTCTGCTAGTATCAGAAAGTACACGTGTATACGTGCTAGCGGACTGTTATATTTTAGTGTTTTGTTGGTTTTACGGACCCAACTTTCTGCTAATGGGCTTACAGCATTGACTCAGCGAAAACAATACCAGCAAATCACGTATTAACTAATTGTATGTATTCGCTTATTAAATTATCTGAAAAGCATTATTGTTACCACTATCTGATCCTGAATTATTAGCGAGGAGGGTATTTGTTTCTATCGATACACAGAATAAAGGAAGCACTTAAAAAGAAGAATAGTTTAATCGAAGATCTTAAGAATATTTGGTTTATTCAATAGAACTTTAAGCAGACGCGATTCTAGCAGTTTAATTCACATGTCAAATGAATTTCAGAATTGTAAATAGTCTCCGCAAAAAATACAATTGGGTGCTAACAAGAGGTCTGGAAAATATTATTTTAAGTGTTCAATTGTATTTTAAAGCAATACATTCTTAGAATATAGTTTAACCAACTGCTAAAATTATGGCCAATCATGGAAATCCTGAGATAAGATGCATATATTCAAAATTTATACAGAACGTACAGAATATCGAACAGAAGTGTAGTGTGTATGTGAATTTTATGTTGTTTTTTGTAAATAAAACTCTTTTTCTAAAAAAAAAATAGTTCTTTTTTAATTGTATGATATATAGTAGCTCCTAATAGGTGCTATGGCCTTCTCCAATAGCTTGTTATGAACAAGAGAAAACATAGGTCTATAAATGAGATCGTGTTTTAAACCGGACTTGCTATTTCGTCATTATATCACAAGTGTTGAGTATGCATAGTACATAGTGCAACGTTATAAAGGCATTTATTTCTAAATTCCTGTAAACACGTACTCGTTTCTAACTGTAATAACTTATTCGATATTCCATGAAAGATTTGCATCGGGTTTTATGTCATGTATTTTGTGCTTATTGTGTTGTCTCAAAATTATTTATAAAAAATGCGTGACGTAAAACCTTTATGAGTACTTACAAATAAGAAATTCCAGATTAATGTGGGTGCTGCTACACTTCGACACATTCAAACGTAAATAAACATCATTAATTAACAAATAACATGAATTATGTCACCACTGTAACAAAGAACTTATCCAGGTTTTATTTTTCTTCCAATTAGTTAGAAAATGTTTTTCGCCTTTTCATTTTCCTGCAATATCAAAAAGCAGGCATAACAGTTGTTACTAACTCAAGGTCCATCTGCTAAGTGCCTGACAGAAATTGGTAAAATATTGAATAAGACGGACTATCCCAAATAGCACCCACTTTTAGTAAATTTGTACTAGGCTTGGCATTGCAAGTTTGCACAAAGTTTGGCATTATATTGCTAAACAACTTGCCACAAACTTGTTGTGCAGCCTTGGAATGCCCAAATTTGCTTCAAGTTTGGACATTTGTAAATCCAATACTGCTGCAAACTTGCTGCAAGTTTAATATGATATCTGGAATTCTCTTTCACACAGTGTTTACGGTATTACTTCATAACGGTAATTGTACATGTTTATGGGTCTTGATGAACCAATCTTTTAAGCATAAATATACAGGACAATAACCACATTGGATGGATTATTCATTTGTGCATTTGGGATTTGAGCAACTCGAATCTTCAGTTTTCCAGAGAGCATTGTCTGGAGCATCGAAGAAATCACAGTTAACGGGGAAAGCAGCTATTTTCCAGCTATGTTCAATCATGTTGTTGAATATTAGATCACTAAACTGATTATGGACAAGTGCTTGAAGATCGTTGATATGTATTACGGCTCTGGAGGTCTATATCGCACACAAAAGCGTTTGGACAAAAAAAAATATATGGGTACGTTCTTGAAACAGGGGTGTCATAATTCAAATTATTTCTTTATTAATGTTAATTTATGTTTGAATGTGTCCGAGCGTAACACCCATTGCTCTCGAAATTCTGATTTATGAAGACTCATAATTACCGCTATGGACCGGTAAATAAAGTTCTGTATCTGTAACAAGTTCACTCATTGGGCTGTTTGAATCATAGTCGAAGAAGAACGTCATTGACATGTCGAGAATGCATAGCACAATTACAAGCATAGATGTAAATTTTAAAGATGCATTGCCACTACTGGGGAGGCAAGAAGGCTTTCGGCTCACGTTTTGCAGTATTTCCCTTAGTTTCATCAGGGAATATAGGAATAGTACTAAGGCTCTGACCGCCACTTTTTTCTTCCTTGTCACCGAAAGTATGCTCGCCAAGGGTCATCATTACTCAGGCGATAATGTTACAGCTGCTTGTCAAACATACAGAAGAATAAAATAAAACATATGGCACTCAAAGATTTTTTTCCGATCGAGGTAGTCGCGTGATTTAAGGGGTCATACCAGCGTTACCAAGATTCTGCCAACTATCCTGATTGAGCATTTTCCAAGATTTTTCCTCAGTCACACCAAGAAATTCCGGGATGGTACCTATAACGTAGGCCCTGAGCTACACCTCCCCACATGCTTCCGCCTAATTCTTAGATGCCTAAATGTTATAAATAAAATTTAAAGTCAATCCAAGGTTTTGGGTTCATATCCCGGTTGCGGCATGGATGTGTGTGTGGATTTTAGAAACTTAAGGCTCCTCGCTACTCTCTCCCCTACTTTTTAAAACATTTTTGTAAATATTTCAAAATCTAATAGCATTACCAAAATTTTAAGAAGATATATCTCTAGTAATTACAAATTACTATGAAATACAATGGACAGCGATCTCGAGATCTTGTCTATTGATGAGTGATAAGTTGTCATTTAAATAATGACGTCATAATCTTTGGCAAGGAATCATTCATCAATGGACAAGATCTGGAGATCGCCGTCCATTGTATTTCATAGTAATTCGTAAGTACTAGAGATGTATCTTCTAAAAATTTTGATAATGCTTTTAGATTTTGAAATAGTTTGAAAAAATGTTAAAAGGTGGGGAAGGAAGTAGCGAGAAGCCTTAACAGCTAATGGAATCGTCGCGGACTGAGGTCATGTGTTACTAAAATAGCCCAAAAATAGAATTAAAAAAAAAATAAAGAAATATCTTCATTTTATACTTATAGACTTTCATTATGGTTTCCAAAAGATGTTTATAGTAAGCAGCTTCATCGAATAGATATCTTTATTCGTACTTAACGAAAATATTCTGAACGCATTACGGTATTTTCTCTCATCAGTTATCGTTTTACGCAATTCCTATTTCGCAACATTGCAATTGTGTTCATTAAACAATGTAATTTTATTTATATGTCTCTTCGATTGGGTCATGACGTAAACATATCTTATCCACTTTTACTGTTAATGTCTGATAAGCAGTGGTAAGCTGAAGAATTGTTCTTTTATAATGTAAACAATTGAGAACGATTTTATTATTATCCGCCTTTGGTTGTTCACCCAATCACAACAGAAGTCAGGTAAGCATTGACTTGGAAAATCGTTAGCACTTCAGCCCTGTTGATCCCAGGGTACTTTTTTAAAATTGTATTTATCTATTTCAATGTCTATAAGGAACCCGGTAAGTCTGATTATGCCACGGATTTTTGTTTTCTGTACAAATGCACCATTAACTGAATCCATCGCGCACATACTGTGCATTAGGGTAGAAAACCAGTCGTATTTCACTGGTAGGCTATGTTTTCATTGCCTTCTTAATTAACGTAGATTAAAGTGAACAAATTTAATCGATTTATGATCTTCGGACATCTTTGCCTCAGGCGGATCGCCACTGGTTGGTGTATATTTCTTACCGCCCTGTAGCATTTGATCGGTATTTGGTTCGATCCAGAAGACGAGCCAAAATCATTGCCGGGTACATTTAAAAAGAAATGCTGTGTTAGTTCAATGCTTTCGGGTGTACCGGGGCAACAACTGCTTTCTTATGTTAAATCAACACAAAAAATAAAATAAAAAATGATTTTTAAAAATACACGATTTTTAAGATGGACTAAAAAGTAAAAAATAATAAATTGAATTAATCTTACGAATAGGAAAATAAACGCGTGGGTGCTC
>JAGDQP010002150.1:0-14931 GCA_022664845.1 Lepisma saccharinum
TACGGTTCGCTGATGATATAGTCCTGTTTGCTTCAAGTGCAGAAGAACTACAAACCAGAATGGAAGAACTGAGTAACGAGAGTTCGAAAATAGGTCTTAAAATGAACTTAAGTAAAACAAAAGTAATGTACAACCAACATGCTGCAAAGAAGGAAGTGAAGATTAACGGAGAAACAATAGGCATAGTTGATGAGTATGTTTACCTAGGTCAGCTTAAAACATCGAATGCAAAGTTGACTGATGAAATAAATAGAAGATGTAAAATGGCGTGGAGTTCTTTTGGAAGACTACACTTTATTTTCAAAAGCAAACTTCCAATGTGTCTGAAGCGTAAAGTTTATAATCAATGTGTCTTACCTGTAATGATGTACGGCTGCGAAACTTGGACATTGAATGCGCAAACGACTCAAAGATTGAGAGTCACACAAAGAGCAATGGAGAGGTGCATGCTAGGAATAACCAGGTGGGACAGGAAGAGAAATGAATGGATTCGCGCACAAACAAAGGTAGAGGATGTAATCAAGACTGCGAAGAAGATGAAGTGGAGATGGGCCGGTCACATAGCTAGACGAACAGATGGAAGGTGGACGACAAATGTACTACAGTGGATTCCTAGAGAAAAGAAACGACCGAGACGACGTCCAAATGTAAGATGGGTAGATGAAATCAAGCGTTTTTCAGGAGCTACATGGATGAGGATATCAGCAGACCGAGATATGTGGAAAGAAAAGGAGGAGGCCTTCATCCAGCAGTGGATAGAAAACGGCTGAATATGATGATGATGATGATATACATACGAGGGTTGATCCAGAAATAAGGTTCCTAAAGAGCTCCAGCCGCACGGGAAGGTGCGAGGCGAAATCCGGCAACACCGCTGTGCGCGGCTGTTCCCCCACTCTCGATTCCGCCCGGCCGCGCTTCGCTGCGCCTCTGTCTTGGCTCAGCAGCCATCCGAGATGGAAGTGCCCATTGTTGCTCCCGCCAAGTGCGAGATTTGTTCCGTAATTGGCTTTTTGCACGCCAAAGGGACTCCACCCGTGGATATTCATCGTCAGTTGACAGAGGTGTATGGCGACAAGTGTATGTCCGTTCAACACGTCCGAAAGTCGTGCAGGGAGTTTAGTGCTGGTCGGAAGGACGTCCACGATGAAGAACGGAGTGGAAGACAAATAAACTTTGGGTGGACTGTCATGCCCCACCTACCGCACAGTCCGGACCTCGCGCCTAGCGATTATCACTTGTTCCCGAAGTTAAAGGAACACTTGAGTGGCCAACGCTTCCGGAGCGACGATGAAGTCAAAGATGAGGTGAAACGCTTCCTCAACGGGTTGGCGACGGCGTTCTACGACATTGGGATACAGAAATTGGAGCACAGTCTACAAAAATGCGTAGAAAAAGATGGCGATTATGTCGAAAAATAGAGCAAAGTGTATTCTTTCCAACGATGTTCATTGCTATGAGAATAAACAATGTTGTATATTTCTAAAATTGATGGGAACCTTATTTCTGGATCAACCCTCGTATATAATATATATATATATATATATATATATATAGATAGATAGATAGATAGATAGATAGATAGATAGATAGATAGATATAGATATATACGAAATGCCAATAAACAAATGTGATTATTTTATTCTGGTAATTTTGTGCTAATATGTATTGTCAGTTGTAGAAATTGTAAATTCTGAATAATTATAATTCTTATGCTGCTAATTTATCGATGATATTATTTACTGCAACTTTGTAGATGAGGTTATTGAAAATATATTTTCTCTCGCCCGAAGATTGAACCATTATTTCGGGGACACCCTGTATATGTACATATAAAATATAGTTAGAGAACTGTCAGACATAATCCGCATGGCTAAGTGGAGAACGTCGAGGGCTACAGACTAGCACTGAAAATGCACCTAGCCTCCGTACTTCAGTGCCTAGGATCGGAGACTCTCAATACACGTGTCGTGGTATACAGGTTCGGGTCCTGCTGGCACCCGTACTGACTCAGGTTAGACGAGCTTTTACCATACTTTCACACTTAAATGGCGAAATGGTATATATGTTATGATCTTAGTTGCTCCTCTTGTTGTCGTACCGTCGGATAATTACACCTCAAAGGGCATCAGTATTTAGATACGCTCTACTTAGGCCATAGCTACTACCCATCTGGCCCCAAAGTGTACAATATCGTAAGTTAAATAAAAGGCACTGTCGATGCAGGTGGGTTAGAAATTCGGCTCAACATCCATGCTGATTAATGTGTTGCCAGGTTGGTCTGTCATTTTTGGCGAAAGAGCGAATGTGACCACAAATAGAACTAAGAACACTATATTCTCTTTCATTCTCCGCGCACATATATTGTAGATGCAGGCGCGCTACTGCTCAACATATTAGAAAGACTCAAAATGAAAAGTTTACTGTAGTTTCATTATAGGTAATCGGACAGAAGAGGGGACCGATTAATTATTAATTTAAGTTCTCGAATTATGTAACAGAATTATCTGCAATTTGCACCTAATAATGTTCAGAAGTAAAGCTGGCTGTTTGAGTGTTAGCTATTTCAAACTCATAAAGAATGCAGATAAAATCATGCTATAATTTCTCGCTTTTGTACAAATTTATAATTCTTGGATATAATCTTCCTGTTGATACCTTTGCTTATACGTAGTCAAATACCATCAGAAGCGAAAAACTTTGTAAACGAGAGTTTGAAGCGAGAATCGTGAAGAGCTCAGAGGGGGGTCGACTCGAAAGAGTATCCCGCTGGCACATAGAACTTCCTTAATGGATTCTCCCGCCGATCGACCATAAAGGCAACGAGGAATTTAACAGCTCGAAAGTGAATTTTCTTTCGTCAACATTCTTAATAATGCAATGTTCATTAACTGACATGCTGATATATTATGTTCTAGATAGAAGTTGTTGTCTTCCTTACCTGCTCTATCTGATAGTGGAACATGCAAGACTATGACTGAGAACATGAGATAATTGAAGTAAATTTAATAATAGATATTCGAAATAAAATTAAATGGAATATTTCAAACACTTCCTCTTAACTTTTTTCCATTACAGGGCATACATTTTATTTGCTTAACACGCAAAAATAGACTGAAATGGACACAAGACATAAAATTAAAAATTAGAGAATTAATGCTAAAATTATGTCTTAAAAGTTAAGTTTTTGAATGTTAAATTCCAACTTTCACTTTATATATTTTGTTTCATGCTTCGCGTCGTTTTCTAAAGTTCTATTGACGCTCCATTGATCTACTTGCAGACTATTGTATTGAGGCATGCATTGTAATCGATAGAACGAATATTTATTAAAACGTATTACACTATGTTCGAAATTGTCATGGTTTACTTTAAGTCATTTATATGTAGTGATCTTCAGTTACCTATTTAAGCCATCCTTAACTTACGAAGTTTTTGTGAGTTGGTGCAGTATTAAAAAATAAAATTGATGTAGCTTTGTAAGTTATATTTAACAAATGCGCAAGCTAATCAACTGGAAACATTGATATAACTGCATATGGATTTCAGTTCCTACTAAAATATCTTGTTTTAAGTAGGCTTTGTGAAATGACTTGAAGTTGTTAAATATAACAAGCGTTTCTAAGATCGTTTCCCGTTTTAGGCATCTTACATCGTACGAATAGCTAAGTTGAGTGCAAGATTGGTTCTAATGGAGTTGCTTTAGCTAGTAACAGGATTTGTGGTATGCAAATCTGAACTATACTAACCGTATTCACTCGGTACAAGTCAAACCTTTACATAGACTTGTTTTCATTTTGAGACCATCCTTACGAAAATAAAGGACTTTTCTCAGACTGCTCTATTAAATCCTATTATATTTCATCTATTTTTTCTAAACATCATTCAGAAATGGGGATATAAATTAGAGAAATGGAATAAGGAACTTTTTTAAAGATTGTGTTACCTAACACAAAACTGATATAAGCTTAATACAAAATAAAATACATTTCACTCTTAATAATGTCTTTGCAAAATTGTCACAAATTGATAAGAAGATAATGTAAAGTACTACTTTTGCCAATAATATGTACCTGGGTATATTTAAAGAGGTTCGACCAACTAGGTTAGCTTTAGTTGAGTATATAGTAATCCTAGACATGTAATATAGTATATAATTTGCATAAATAATAAATAATAATCTACAGCATGAGCAACTCATGTAAGTTAGTTGAAGTGACTGTCATGTAATTGGGAGATGAAAACAAGGGATATAGAGTGCTTTACTCTTTCCACAAGCACATCGAAATAATGAGTATTACAATTATTGAGCAACAATCCAACTTTCATTATATTCTGCTGCATGCATATGCTCATGCAATTAATACTTGTATCGGTGAGATTAAGAAGGATACTAATATTCCACCTGGCGTTAGATATGAAAAACTAAAAAGAAAAATGTTTTGCGGTTAAATTAATGGTTGAAATAAAAAACTTATAACTACGGAATATATTTTGGTCTTTTGACATAACTTCGTAATTCTAAGTTATTGTTAGCCCGCAAAGCAGTTTTCATATTAGTTTACCAAAACTATTATCACGTGAAATATTATCCTTCTTAATCTCAACGTTTCAATTATAATCAACAATCCATATATAGATACGTAATCCTGTAACACATAGCGAAGGATTTTTTTCGTTAACGACATACATTTCTCGCTAATCTATAATTATCTCGTTTCTTCACTGTACATAAAATATAAAATCCATCCCTGTTCTGTCAAGACTTCAAATAAAAGCTGGAAATCATCAAATTTGTTATTGTTAATTTATTTACCGACAAATAACAGACATACATAATGACTATAATGAGAAATGTATATCGTGCAAAGGTAATAAACCAGAGATTTCCCCGCTCATACTAACATAGCTTAAGCTAACTAATTCACTCTAGAATCGATTGATAATTTTTCCTATCATTAATGTGATGGAAGCTTCTCAGACGATTGCAATTACAAAAATAGTAACACAATCATAAATAAAAGAACATCTGAGTCATAACCAATAAATAAAATACAGCATTTTTCTTCCATTTTTATAATAAAATGTAGATGATTCTTCAAATTTGGGCACGGGCATCTGGCCCACCTCATATCTTTATTTAACATTTGAAGAGTACTACAGGAAACGGAGAGAGATGTTCAAATGAGGTGATTGCTCGTAAAACACATTTTAAAGTCTAACTCTAACATTTACTACCATGCATTTAAGAATCTAAAATCTCTAAAATTTGAGGATTACTTGAGCTTTTAAATTGAAATTTTCCAAGCGGTTAGCTGTGATTGTGTAGTACTTGTTACAAGTGTAAAGTTTTTTTTTTTTTTTTTTTTTTTTTTTTTTAGAATGGATTCTTTCTCTGAACTCTTGATTTGTTTTCAGTTTTACATGAAAATTTCAGTATTTTGTTTTTGCGCTTATTGTTACAAATGATAATTTGGGGAATTCCTGACAGTTGGGGAAATTCAACACTTCTAAATTTGCTACACTGTAGATTCCACAACAGTCAGCTCGTGACATAAATATTAGTCGACTAAGGGACTTCGTAATGTACTGAATCTATGTGCTGATTTGTGAGTTGGTGTGTTTGAATCCTCTCAGGTATCAGAGTATTCAGATGTACAGAGTGAAACATATATTAAATGAAGGAAGATGCAACACACTCTATGACAACGTGCAGAAATTGCATATTAATCAACGGTTCATATGTATTTCTAAGATACTAAAAATCAAGGGTGCCGATTTCTGTGTAACTTGGAGGGGGGGGGACATTCAGATATTTTTTGTTGCCAGATAAGGGTCTAAGAAGGTACATATGATACAAATGCAATTCATATTTTGCCAAATATTGTATATTCATTAAAAAAAAAAACACGTATAATAGTATACATATAGTCATTATGAAGGCTTCCCCAGTCCCAGCTATTACAGAATTTAACTTTGTTTGTATAACGTTAAAAAAATCACTAAAGCATATTATGTTCAAACTAATAAGAACACAGTTTCTGCTGTTACTAGAAAATAAACTTAGGAAATAACATAAACTGATGTTAGTCTATGCAGAGGAGTTATTCAGCTTTTCCAGATGTGGTTCTCTTTCTGTCCGGCTCACCCTTCCTCCACGCTACTGCTTTATTGGACAAATATTGTTTTTCTTCTTTTAATTCTCGGTTCTCTTATCTCGACAGGCATGGTTCAAGAAGCTTTTGCCTCACCTACAGTGAGATAAACAATATTTGGACAAGTTGAACGAAGAGGAGAAACAGACTTATCACACGCAAAACATGGCCCATTTCGAAATCTCTTGACCTTTTATGATAATTTGGATACGTTAGATAGAATGCTATAGAAATAATTACTACTTCATACACCTGTAAAGTAACAGGCAACGAAAGAGTGACAACTACGTAAATTAATCACAAACATGTATTTGGACAACCTCATACTACTCTCGAAAGAAATGTTTTAGGTACCCTTGTGTACAAAAGCACTCTGCGTGGTGTATTGAAGTAATCCACACCGTGTCAGGCATAAAGAAGCAACATGGGGGACAAAGAGAGTTGAACAATATTGGAACTGCTCACTTTAATTTCAAATTACGTGCGGAAGGGAAAAGGTACTGAGACATAGCCAAGCTTGTTGGAAAGCCATGCTCTAGCGTTGGATACATCATAAAGAAACATAAAACTGAATAATCATTGGGGATTCGTTCTGGTCAACTAAGGAAACTAACTGCCCGGAATGAAACCTACATTCTTCATTCTGTGAACAAAACTCAAAGAATTAGTGATAAAGATTTAGCCACTTCACTTGCCTAGGATATGCAAGTTAATGTTACAGATATGTAGATGTGAACAAAAAATTGGGATTCAGAAGATGTGTAGCCAGAAACAAAACACACATATCAGAAGAGAGCAGAAAGAAGAAGTTCTAATTTCCCCCCAAAATATAAATATGAGTGCCTGGAATTTTGGAAAAAAAAAATTTCTAAGATGAGACGAAGATAAACTTGTAGTTTAGTTATGTATATCAGGACGTGTGACGAAAGAAGAATGAAGCTTTCAGAAAGCAGAATATTGCTTTAATTGGTAAAAATGTTGGAGGGTCTGTTATGATTTGTGGTTGTGTAATTACTAATGGAGTAGTCAGTATTCAGATCCTAGATACACAGCTCCTAAATCCCAATTTTTTAAAATAATTATGGATTGTTTGTGGTGTAATATTAACTTGCAAATTCTAGGCGTGTGAAGTAGCCAATTTTTTAGCACAAATTCTTTGAGTTCTATTCACAGAATGAAGAATGTAGGTTTCATTCCGCGCAGTTAGTTTTCTTGGTTCGCCAGAATGGATTCAATTCCGCAATAATTGCTCTGTTTTATTATTGTTTATCCAACGGTAAAGCATTGCTTGCAAACAAGCATACTTAGAACATTTATTTCGAGAGTAGTATTGGGTTGTCCAAATACTTTTTTGCGATGAATTTACGTAGTCTTCACTCTCTCGTTGCCTGTTACCTTACAGGTGTATCGAGTGGTAGTTTGATAGTATTATATTTAAGGCATCAAAATTATCATAAAAGGGCAAGAGATTTCGAAATGACCCGTGTTTTACGTCCGATACAGTTTGCTTTTCCTCTTTGTTGAACTTGTGAACTTGTGCAAATACTTTTCTTACCCGCTGTACATGGGCGCCCATCTTGTGGTTTTCAGAGGGGGGCAAGAATAAAGTTTTTCTATGATTTACTAAAAGTTATCAACAAGATAACCACTACATTGACTAAATTAAGAGCGCAAAATGAACCATGTCATGAAGTACATTAAACCTACCTTAAAGTATACTGGAAGTTGATTGGAAATGCTTAAAAGAGTATAATAATGTTAATGACTTGGTTAGTAAACTTTAAGATATTATTTATGAAATAATTATCAAATGTGTCCCCTGCAAAAAAAACCCTCTGTCTCAAAGTATCCGTCCTGGTTTACTAAAGACTTATTAAGAAGCTCAATGTTAAAACAATTTATCATATAAAATCTATACATACAAAATTGAAAATTCAAAACTCTACTATCAGGAATTTGTTCGATTGCGTAGGGAAGTCAAGAAAGGTATAAAAATAACCTATAAGACCTTTATATCAAATTCTGAAAATAATATCAATGATGATACAGGTTAACTGTGGAAATCTTCCTCCAAATATATTAAAATTTCAAGGTCAGATTTGTGTAACAATGAAGAAATAGCTAATACGTTGGCACAGTACTTCCAATCAGTATTTGTATCATCTTCTCAATCGTTCAGTAATTTTGATAGCTAATCTGAATACTGCCTGTTGCTCAAATACATTTGAACGAAGTAGGAAATCTAAAATCCAAAACGAGCCAGATCTGATAGTATATAGTGAAAGGATGTATTGATAAATTTAAATATTCCCTATTGATTGCGTTCAACTTGGCACTAAAAACATGTATTTTCCCTGACAAATGGAAATCTGCTTTAGTTTGTCCTATACCTAAAACAAACAAGAGACGAGAGAAATTACCAACCACAGGCCTATAGCAATCTTACCAATCTTTGCAAACTTCTCTGAACTAATTGTATATTAACGAATTATTAATAATTTGAACGCAGTTATCTCAACTAAACAACATGCCATTGTTTCACAAAAATCCATGGTAACAAACCTTACAATTGTTACGGATTTTATTGAAAACTCGTTGGACAAAGCAAAGCAAGTCGATGCAATTTTTATTGACTTTGAAAAGGCATTTGACAGACTTAATCACAATGTATTACTAGGTAAATTAAATCACCATCACTCCTCTCTGTCTTTGATTAAGTTCATGTGTTCTTATCTAACTAATAGCAGACGGGCTGTTCTATTTATCTGACGAATATATAGCACTGTCATGAGTCCCGCAAGGTTCGAATCTTGGATCGTTGTTATTCCTCTTGTTCATTAATGATCTATCGCAATTCTTACCAGTTAATGAAAAAGTGCTATTTGCGGATGACCTCAAATATATGCTAATACTAATTCCATGAAGATGCCATAAAACTACAGCATAGTTTAGGCAACTTTACTAACTGGTGCGTTATCAACCAACTTGCAATTAATACGAAATTTTATCATTCCGTACAAATAAAACAATTTATAGATTTAATTGTTAAATTCATAAGTAGGCCCGCCGTAGTTAAAAAAACTTGGTGTTACGTTTGATATGAAATTAACGTTTAACAGCCACATAAAAAGTATTACAAATGAAGCTTTTAAAATTCTAGCATTTGTAATAAGAATGGGAAGAAAATTTAACAACGTTTCTACATTAGAGAAAATGTACTATGCTTATTAGAGCAAAGACGTAGCATTTCTGATCTGTTAATTTCTTAGGAAAATAATTCAAAATGGCTTAGACTGCGCAAACTTGGTATCATTGTTACAGTTTCGTGTCCCGTCATGAAAAACTCGCGTAGACAACACTGGTCTCTTCCACTGCAAAAAGGCAAGGACAATATAATTGTAGAATCACCAATCTGGAGAATATGTAACTACCTACAATGAAATGTGTAGAACTTCCATCGAATTGGATATATGTGCTCTGTCTTGCTCTTTGCCTTCGAACGCATTTAGAAGTATTGTAATAAAAAAATGTCTGTAAATGAGCATTTTAAATATCGACACTCTAATTGGGTTGCAAAGCTTGTTGTGTTGACAATAAATATATAAATAAAATAAAATATAGAAAGTACATATAAACATTTTATTTTTGTTTTCTATCTTGCATAGTATAATTTTCTCCGGCTAGGGAGGGGGGCAAGCGCCCCCCCCCCTTGCCCTCGCCATATAGGCGCCCTTGCCGCTGTATATAGTTTTCCTATTTATATGTTGTATTAGAAACTCGAAATTACGATATTACCGGTAAACAATAATTGCATCCAAACAGCAGTTTGACGGATATATTTCGTAGTGCAAGTCTACTCCTACTTTTGTGTGAGTTCTTGCTGCTTACTTTTCTTGTATATTTTTTCTTTTTCTTAAATTGTGTTTGTATATGACAAAATCACGATGAATGATCCTTAACCCTCGAAACGCCAACATAATATTTCATCTCACGGAACGCCAAGATGAGCCCTTTTCGACACATGTATATTTCTCGTATCAAATAAAGCACTTGTTCAAAATCAAGGTATTTTAGAGTATGGGTGTATTCATTGTATTTTATTTATTGCATTGTATTGCATTTTATTTTTTCAAGTAGATACTACAAAATAATGAAAAATACAGAAACATTAATACATCATATTAACCTTGTAACCATTTTCATGGCTGCACAAAAATGAAGATACCATGAGTCTCTTACTCATTTACACTTATAAAATACTACATACACTGTATAAAATTACCAGAATCAAACTACCTTACTCTCTCACTCTCACATGTAAAGCACACCGTATCTGTTGTATTCTGATTCTTGCAAATGAAGCGATTACATTGCTGACAGTATGTGTAGTACTTGTCTTTACCACTACACAAGCCGCATCGTGCAAGTTTCTTCGCTCCTTGATTGAGAAATATAAAGTGTAGGTCGTTTGGAAAGAGACGTGAGATCATTAGAACCGTCAACAGCTTGTTATTTTAATATAAAATGACATTTAAAAATAGTTACACAAAACGCCAAGATTAGGTCAAATTGACTCATGCTTGATTTTCTTAAATTATTACAAAATAAATACGTGGGTTTAACTTCATTTTCTACCATAAGATTTTTGGACGCAACGTGAAGAACACACAGAATTTCATTCTTCCATTTAATGACTAATGGACAAAAATAATATTTTGACTGTATGGGTCATTTATGACCCGATCTTGGCGTTCCGAGCGTTAAACGAAAGAAAATATTTTTTATTTTTTATTTCGTTCTTTCTTTTCTTTTCTTTTTTCACTTACTAACTGGTCTTGATCGATGTTATGCACGAAACTCCAGAAACAACACAAGCAATGCACAAATTAACTCCTTTAACCAGGAGAGGGGTATTATACGTGATGTAATTTACTCGTATACAGGGTGGCCCATTTTAATCTTTCCACGCAAATGTCGCAAGAATGATAACAGATAGAAAAAATGTTTTGAATAAATGTTAGAGAGTGCAAAGGGGGACATACATTTAGATTGGTTACAAATGTAACTGTGTTACAAACTCTTTTTCTGACTATTGTTCTTGTTATCTCTACGTATTATTAGTAGTAGCTTACTTTCATTGTAGTGACTTTCTTTAACATAGTGTCGTAAAAGAATAAATATGACTGATTACACTCCGATCGAAATTATCGATATGCTCCTTATTTTGGGCGAATGACGCAAACATTATCGTCAAGCTACTGTTTTGTATCAGACTCGATATCCTGACCGACGGCACCGAGTCATACAGTGATCCGAAATATTGAATTAAGAGCCCATGAGGGCCGCCTGACGCGTGAAAGGTCGACTCACAACTACGATGCTGATGCACGAATGATAACAATTGTAGCAGGAATTCACAACAATCTTCATATTAGTAGCAGACAGATTGAAAGGGAAATAGGGATACTTAGAACAACTGCCCTTAGGCTCTTGCAAGAGTTTAAATATCGTGCATATCATATCACTCTAACTCAATCCCTTACTGCAAATGACATGGAGTTTTGCCAGTGGGCACGGGAAATGTGTAGAAATGTTGCATGATTTATGCCAAAGCTAAATTTCGAAATACTGGCGAACTCAATAGGCATAATTGTTACTACTGGTCAGATGTCAATCCTCATTGGCATAGGCCAGTAGATGCTCAACATCATTTGAGTGTTAATGTGTGGTGTGGTATTGTCAATGCTTACCTCATTGGTCCACATTTTTTTCGATGGAAATTTAACTAGTGAAATATTTCTGGACTTCCTCAGACATCATTTGCCATTCCTGCTTGAGGAGGTGAACTTAAAGACAAGACAGAGGATGTGGGTGCAATTAGATGGAGCGGCACCGCACTCCTCGCAAAGAGTGGTACAGTATTTGAAAACGCGCTTTCATGGAAGGTGGATTGGGAGAAACGGACCAATACACTGGCCTGCACGATCCCCAGATTTATCCTCACCAGATTTATATCTGTAGGGATATTTGAAGAATGTTGTATATGAACGCGAACCAACAGCTAGGGAAGATATGATGCAGCGAATTCGAGTAACTTGTGCGCAAATCCCACGTAACGTTTTATTGCAAACTGTGACGCATTTTCGCAGACGGATTCATTTATGTATTAAGGCTAATAGAGATGCCGTGCAACACAATCTGCCATATATTTTATCCATTTTGTTGATGAGAGTCGAGGGGACTCACGAAGAAAAGGCACCCCGGATGTGAAAGGTAAGCAGACTCTCAAAGACAACACACTGGCCATGACATGCAAGAAGACACAGAAGGAAACGCATCGAACAACTATCGTGCAGACGACTGAAAGATTCCAACGTTTGTCCAAACACATTGTTCTACACACTGCATTGTTCGACAACTTGTTTCACATTGCCGTTGCTTCATTTTTGCCTCACATCATTACAAATGGAAGTTACCATTTCACACGCTTTTAACCTTCTCCTTTCTCATTCCAGAGACAATATTTAAGAAAATTTTGTTCCGTAAACTCAATTTGCAATTACAACTAGGGTTCTGATTTGAAATTTCACCGTTACTCGCAACTTCACCCACTTACGGAGGGGGTAGGTTGCAAGCAAAATGTGCTACTTATTAGATTTCTTCCTTTGCATTCTCGCACTTTTCCTCTAATCATATTTTCTTCTGTTGCATCATTCTCGAGCCGTTTACTGATAAATACCCTCTGTGATTTCCTAATCGCATTTTTGTTCTGTTCGTTTATCTTTAACCGTTTTCATTCTCTGGGCACTACACGTTTTCTTTGACACGGGGACCATGTCTTGGTGGCCATTTTGCAAACTGTGCCTCATATCGCCAATCGTTTCCTACTGCAAGGATTTTGGTTTTCCAAGATGTATCATTCGACCTATGATGCCCTTTGTAGTTTTGAAATTAGCCCCTGGAACCCCGTCAGGGAGGTCACTGGGATCCCAGGGACCACACCATTCAATGTGCCCTATGTCACACTGTCACAATGTTACACTGCAATTTTTGTTCCGTTCATTTACTTTTCACGGTTTTCATCTGACGGGTACTGAACGTTTCATTTGACATCGAGACCATGTCCTGGCGGCCATCTTGAAAACGGTTCCCTATCTGCAAAATCTTTTTGTGCACGTTACTTAGTTTTCCAAGACCTATCGAACGAGGTACTACTCGACCCATGTTGCCATTTGAACTTTCAAAGTTACCCCCCGTTCTTCCCATTTACGGGAGGCGGAGGTTACTTTTGGCGGCATTGGACGTCCCCCTTTGCACTCTCTAACATTTACTCAAAACATTTCTTCTATCTGTTCTCATTCTTGCGACATTTCCGTTTAAAGGATAAAATGGGCCCTGTATAAGTACTGTAGAACACGAGTTTCAGGGAGGAATTTATCAATGAAATAGATTTGCCAAAGGGAAATAAGCTTAGTAGAAAGGGAAAACGAATGACCATGTACTGTAGAAATAGGAGAACCGACTTCACCTAATCATTTGGGCCCCCCATTAGGGGACCCACTTCAACTTTGGGCCCCCGGGATCGGCGCCCTTGCTAAAAGTACTTATTATGTTGGGAAAACACCCCATGACCATATTCGAGTTCTTAAGTAACTAAAGGCTGTTACGAAGATGACAATGTAATAATGAAAATGTTAGTACGAACTTTCAGAATGAACGAAAATCATGAAAATGTCAGGAGTAACCTTCAGAATAAATGTTGGAACCTCATTAGCATCCAAGAGTCTCTGTGCGCGTCTTAGCATGTTCTGGTATATATGTTTCCGTTTCCTGGGAGTGATGTTGCAGATAGTATTCCAGACGTTATCCCTGAGTTCCTCAAGATTGTAGTGGTTCTGTTTGTCCACTTTTCCTTTCAGGTAATCCCACAAATGAAAATTGCAAGCCGGCAAATCGGGAACCGCATAGAAGGCCACCATCCCTTGCTGATTATCCGCTCAAGAATAAATATTTTATAAACATCAGCTAATGGTCACTAAAACGTGCTTGTTCGTTCCATGCTGGTGGAAGAAACAGTAAGCCTACTGCCAGTGTTGGGTAGTACCTAGGTACAAAATACGTACCTAAAGCATATACCTAGGTACATTTCATTTGCAGTACCTAGTACCTGTAACTAGGTACTTTCTTGCTGTACCTAG
The DNA here is from genome assembly GCA_022664845.1 of Lepisma saccharinum. Taxonomy (NCBI): domain Eukaryota; kingdom Metazoa; phylum Arthropoda; class Insecta; order Zygentoma; family Lepismatidae; genus Lepisma; species Lepisma saccharinum. Next base: position 14,354 of record JAGDQP010002150.1, read on the forward strand.
TACCTGCATTTAAGGTACTTTTCTTAGGTACTTCAGCTAATAATCGAACGAGAAATTTATCAATCATAAAGTTTTATAAAATGTTTCTAATATTAGGCTGGTAACATAGATATTGAAGGAATCTTGGAACGGTCTTCCTCACTTAGTCCCAAAAATAAACAACTGATTAATGTCCAATATATGCTTCATTTATTTGCATAAACTTGGAAACATTTTACTCCAACGCTGGCGATTTCTTCGAACTTTTTAAGTAAAAGCTTTTCCAAAATTTGGGAAGTAAACAAAAGTCGCAAAAAACTTAATCGGCAGCGAACATGGAATGAATGCAGATGTAGACATATTTAAAAGACAAAATGTAAGGTCAGTTTCTAGTTTCGGAACATTATTTAAAAGTTTAATACACCCTGGATTCATCTACTTCGTTGATATTAGGTAGATTTCGAAGAAAATATACCTATTGAGATCGGTACGATATGAAAGTGTATATTTATTTATATATATATATATATATATATATATATATATATATATATATATATATATTAACACGCTAGCGGCCATAATTTTGAAGATATTTG